>VSMD01021656.1:0-30070 GCA_008750895.1 Mirza zaza
CTCACGCCTGTAATCCTAGCACTCTGGGAGGCCGAGGCGGGCGGATTGCTTGAGGTCAGGAGTTCAAAACTAGCCTGAGCGAGACCCCATCTCTACTATAAAAAAACAGAAAGAAATTAATTGGCCAACTAATATATATATATAAAAATTAGCCGGGCATGGTGGCGCATGCCTGTAGTCCCAGCTACTCGGGAGGCTGAGGCAGGAGGATGGCTTGAGCCCAGGAGTTTGAGGGTGCTGTGAGCTAGGCTGATGCCATGGCACTCACTCTAGCCTGGGCAACAAAGCGAGACTCTGTCTCAAAAAAAAAAAAAAAAAAGAATATTTGGTTCCTTTATATTTAATGACTGATACATTGGAACAAAAGAGTTGGAGTTTATGAACTTATTTTGTGCTAATCATTATACTTCGTTTATTTTCTTTTTGTAACTTAACATTTTGTGTGTTAATGAACTCGGGACAGACATATACATGGCTTTTAGAACAAAAGAAAACTCCAAAGAGTTTAATGAGCTGGGGAGGGTATTCCAGAAGACTTCCAAGAGGAAATTTCTTGGCCTACATGGTTAGCAAGAAGGGAATTAGAGTCTCCATGTCTTGTTTAAGAGGTTTAGTACTTAGATGTAGGATTGAAATAAACAACTTCGATAGTGTTTTATTGTTCATTCTTCTCCAGGTGGGTGCAGATCAGGTCAGAAAGTCCCTAAAGCTGATAGCCAGCTTCCGCTTGATATAAAACGTGAAAATTTCTCTTGTTCATATGTTGGGGACCGATTCTGGTGTTATTCCTTATACTAATCATTCACTATAGCCTGTAATGTATGTGTGCTGCATGACGCAGAGTAGCCAGCAGTTTCTTCAGACACGGTTGCTGCCTCGTGACATGATAAGAGGCCTGAGTTTCTGCATGTAACCAAATGTTGCCGGGCTCCCATGTGGTGGGCCCCCATGGTGGGAGTCTGGAGGCCATAAAGATAATTAGAACATTCCCAAGGCCTGCCCCCGTGTGATGGTTGGTAGTCAATGACAGGTAAGACTCCTCACCGGAGGGGCGACCTAAGACAGCACAACCATGGGGGCCAGTAGCTGGCTGGGGAGGAGCCGCTGGCTGGGAAAGAGAACAAGAAGTTGTTTTGATGGCTGCATTGCTCTATGTTGCTTATCTCGGCCTTGGCTTTTGAGCTATGTCCAGCGCCTTAAATAACCGTTTTGAGGTCTGAGAGCATGGGACCTTTGTTCCCGTGTGAAACAAGTCCAGAATTGATAACTATCACTGCGGTGCTCAGTTGCCCACATACAAGGAACTAACCTTGGGTCTGGGGGGTATAAAAATAAAGTGACCAGTGCATTGGTCGCTCGAGTCATGTAATGTCTTTGTGTGTGTCTGTGTCATTTATGTTCTGTGTACATCCCCTGTTCTGTAATCGGGCCATGTCATTCATACCTGAACAGCAACCGGCCTGCTCACAATTAACGTTAATGTTGTCTTGCTTTCTGGGGTTGATGAATCTTCTCCTTTCCTCGCTGATATCAAGCTCCTTAAGGAAGGGAGGACTATCCTGAGACAGGGTATGCAGTAGTACAAAAGCTGGAGATCTTCCAGACCTGAGAAGTTCTCCCTGCGACGCCGGGCTAGCTGCCCACTGCACGGGAGTCCCTGAGGATTTTCTGGTCTTCAGGGACCGGGATTCTGGGTGTGCTTGAAGGAGGGTCCTGGAAAGTGTAGATTTGAAGGCCAGGTGGGGAGGCTCAGGCCTATAATCCTAGCACTCTGGGAGTCAGAGGTGGGAGGATCACTGTAGGTCAGGAGTTCAAAACCAACCTGAGCAAGAGCGAGACCCTGTCTCTACTATAAATAGAAATTAATTGGCCAACTAATATATATATATATATATACACACACATAAAAAAAATTAGCCGGGCATGGTGGCGCATGCCTGTAGTCCCAGCTACTCGGGAGGCTGAGGCAGGAGGATCGCTTGAGCCCAGGAGTTCGAGGTTGCTGTGAGCTAGGCTGACGCCACGGCACTCACTCTAGCCTGGGCAACAGAGTGAGACGCTGTCTCTGAAAGAAAAAAAAAGTAGATTTGAACCGGAGAGTCTGAAACCCCCACACCTGCCTGAGGTGTGTTGTCTGTGGGAACTTGCAAGCAGGGCCAGGGAGGGGGCGGGCCCTGGGCGGGGCCACAGCCAGCGAGGGGCGGGGCCTAGACGCTCGGTAAAGGGCGGGCCGGGTCGGGGTGGAGGCGGCAGGGGGCGCTCCTCTCCTGGCCGCGGCTCTGTGAGTCCCTCTGCCCTCTAGAACTGCGTCGTCGCATTCCATCCAGGGGATCTCCTCATCGCCCTGCTTCATACCGACTGGAAGTTAATATACCAGGCAATTTAAAGATAAGGAACACAGTTCTGAAGGGCCGGTTATAGTAAATGCTGAGCTGTTTTTCCCAATGAAACTACAACGGTTCCAATGAAGAGCTCCTTTTGTGAGCAGGTGAAGACAGGGGTCCCACAGGTGCGATGAGTGGGCTCTGCCTGGGCTAGGTGGGGGGAGGGGGTGCAGCGGCCTCAGTGAAGGGTCCCTGTGGGGCGGCGGTTGCCCCTGGGAACCGGCAATTACAAGGGCTTATTTAGTTAAGCAAGGACCTGAGTGGTCTGCACAGGATGGAAACTGGCAGGTGGAATGCGAAGCTCCTTGCTTCACATTGGAGGGAAATTACACATTCCTATCCTTCTTTTTCTTTTTCTTTTTTTTTAAGACTGACGTGCACCCTATCCCCTGGCGTGGAGTACAATAGTGTCCTCATAGCTTACTGAAACCTCAAACTCTTGGGCTCAAGGGATTCAGCTGTGTCAGCCTCCCAAATAACTGGGACTACAGGTGAGTGCCACCATGTTCTGCTAATTTTTCTATATTTTCTATAGACTGGCTGAGCTCCAACCCCTGGCCTCAAATAATCCTCCCAAGTCAGCCTCCCAGAGTGCTAGCATTACAGGCGTGAGCCATGGTGCCTGGCCAAATTCCAATGTCTTTGATATATATTTGTTTGGTACTTCATTTTTTCACTGAGCTAAAATCTTCGGTTGTCCTACATGAAGGTTGGTGATAAATATAGTGATAAATATTGTATGTGGACTTCAATCCTTTGAAAATAAGGCAAGACACTTTCCTCCCTCCTGTTTTTCTGAGAACATTTACCTTAGAAAACTGGTAAATATGAGTAGTTTCTCACGAAATGTATATTGTGAGAAACTAAGTGAACTTTTTGGTAGCATAATAACCTGGGCATGTGTTTCTGATGGACTTGAGAGCCATGCATTTGACATGTCAACATCAAGGGAGATAACACCTGTATCTCTTAGTTTCTGTGAGATTGTAGGAGCCAAACTAGAGTGAGCACCTGGCTCCAAGTTGGAAACCTACCTCCTGTCATAAATGTGTCTGTGGGTTAGGGTTTTTCCCCATCCCTCCGGGTAAAGCTAATTAGCTAACATAGATGGTCACTCCATTACCCAGTGGAGTCAGGATGAGCAGGGGTGCTGTCAGGTCCTCTCACTTGAGGCTACTTACTGTTTATCTTATAAATGAGTGCCTAATGCATTGTATGGAAGCTTGAGGTTTCCTCCTGTTTCATCTCTTACCAGGTTGTGTCTGTTGCCCATTACATTCTGGGTTAATGTTTATACACCAATGAAATTGTTCTTTCTCTACTACTTTTGTGCAGCGAAATTTTGGATCATTAGTAGATTTTAAAAACGTTTTTTCTACCCTTATAATATTCTGAAATTTTAAAAATAGAAAATAAAAAGTTTCACACCTCTCCGTCCTGAACTTTTAAAAATTGTAATTATATTCTCCAGATAATTTTGAAAGGAAATGAATGTCATTTCTTAGATAATTTCTGTGATTTTATCAGTTTGTGCAGGATTTACACAGCTGTGTGCACATTTTTTCCTTGATCAGCAGGAAAATGTAAAAGAGAAAAATATTTTCCAGAAAATAACTCTAGGTGTTGTTGAATTTAATGATTACAGAGAACCCTGACTTTGGGATTTACAGCAACCTCTTTGTTTTTATTTTTCCCTAATTTTCTCCTCATCAGTCAACTGAACAGCCATATCTTTTGACGGTTAGCAATGTTTTCTATATGTGACAGGAACAGACACCACACAGCTAAGTGAAAATTCAGGGCCCTTCGGTGCTATTGAAAGACCCAAGTATGGGTACGTTTATTGGTATTATTATTTTTACTTTACATTTTCTCATGGTCCATTTGTAAAACATGACATGCGTTAATTCTTGAATTTTGCTCATGTTATAATATATGATGATATTTCTAGGAAATAAGAGAGTGTAAAAAATAACCGTAACTCCCCTCCCTTCCACCTACCTTTTTGTTTTGTAGAATCGGCTCACTGCAAAGAACTATACTCTTCACAGCACTTCATTAAGTCTAATGATAGCTTCCTTATTTACAAAGGTAAAATCCAGAGACAGATCCTTAAATTCCCATCCTTCTTCTTATCAAGGATTATTGAATTGTTTGTCCTCACTGATCAATGAGAAATGCTGGTGAACTTGACTTACCAATCCTCAGGCTTTGCTCCTCCTCCCAGATCCCTGAACTTTGGACAGCTCTTGGTCAGTGAAATGACCACCCTCTCCTCCTTGAGAGCCCAAGACCAGGCTTAGGACAAAACCTTCCCTGAAGAAGAGTAGGTCTTGCCCGGTGCTCATGTTCTGCCCATACCTGGTCGTTCCTAGCCTGTTTCTTCTTCCATCTTAAAGAGAGGTCTTTTCTGTGTGACTCTTGGATGTTTGGGGAGCTTATTTTTGGAGCATTCCCCCTATTGCAATAATTCTTTTTTTTTTTGAGACACAGTCTCACTTTGTTTCCCAGGCTAGAGTGACTGCGGTGGCATCAGCCTAGCTCACAGCAATCTCAATCTGATTTTTTTCTATATATATAAGTTGGCCAATTAATTTCTTTCTATTTATAGTAGAGACGGGGTCTCCCTCTTGCTCAGGCTGGTTTCGAACTCTTTACCTGAGCAATCCTCCCGCCTCGGCCTCCCAGAGTGCTAGGATTACAGTCGTGAGCCACCACACCCGGCCGCAATAATTCTTTTCAATACAATTTCTTCTAGACTGAAGTTGAATTTCTTTTTTTATACAGGAAAATATTTTCTTTGTTCCATCTGTGTTAGAATATGTATATTCTCGTCTTTTTGTGGCAGAATCTACAATACATACTCAATAGGTGAAAGTAGTTTGTAGTTTGGAAATGGTTTTTGAAAGTTTAATGATTTGCTGAGGCCCAGAACAGTGGCTCACACCTGTAATCCTAGCACTCTGGGAGGCTGAGGCTGGAGGATTGCTTGAGCCTGGGAATTTTAATTTAAGGTGAGGTATGATTGTACCCCTATACTCTAGCCTGGGAGACAGAGCATGACCATGTCTCAGATAAATAAATAAATATATAAACAAAGAAACAACAAAGAAAATATGATGATAGCAGTCAAACTGGCATACACCAGTAGTGCTAGCTACTTGTGGGGGCTATGGTGGTGTTGTAAACTAGCAGATCAAGGGGACCCGGACACCAGAATCCAATCAGCCAAATTAGTTTATTAAGCCTGCACAGGGGCTGTCACCACTCCATGCAAGGAGGGACAAGCAGCCCCGAACAAAGCCTTTTTAGTTTTCTTATACCCTATGGGCTGACAGCTATGCAAGTGAGCAATCACAGAAGCAGAACTTTGTGGTTTGTCATTTTAATCAAGTGAACAATGGAAAGGTACATTGAGGGACAAGGGACTTTCCTGGAACAGGACCTCTCTATTCTTTTTGGGAACAGGTCTCCTCGACTCCCTCCTCCCTCCTCTGGGAACTTTTTACATGGTCTGGACCTTTAACTAATAGCAAGACTGACTCCATTTTAGATTTACAGGAGCCATCTTTGGTCTATCTACTTCATTCCCCACTGGTCTTATTAGCTAATCAAATCCTTAATTCTACGAGGGGATCTGTGTCAGGTAAAGTTTGGTATTGGGTGCTTAAGACCAACAGCTTGACTGCTTGCACCCCATTTTGCACAAATGCCATGATACAGTTAATTATGAGGGGGCCACAAGTAAGCCCTAGGAGGAGAAGAATTAAGGGGCCTGCGAGGGCAGATACTAGGGTTGTTAACCAGGGTAACCAATTGAAGAGAGTTTCATACCAATATGATTCCTCTTTTTGTTGTTCTTCTCTTGATTTGATTCGTTTTCTCACTAAAGCTAGACTATCTCTGATTACTCCAGATCTATTAGTATAAATGTAACATGTTTCCTCAAGAGCCACAGGAAGACCCCCCTTGCTTTAGAAAAAGTAAGTCCAACCCATGGCAGTTTTGTAGAGCAACTTCGGCTAAAGAGTTTAGGGAAGCTTCTAGGTGGGAACTGGAATTTCCTAGCTCTGTCAGGTCTGCATTCACCTGGGTGGGGAAGGCCCGGAAGCTGGGCCTTGGAGGCGCGGTAGCCAGGGCAGTGACGCTGAGGGCTGTCGATCCAGCCAGTCCGACTCCAGCCAGGAGGGGCTCCAGGATTGGGGCTCTGGTCCATCTGTGTAGGCCTTCAAAATGCTCCAGTCCACCTTCTCCTGAGTAATAATATACTTGGGGAATAACATGAGTTAGAGTACAAACTTGCTGATGTTCAGTCATCATGAAGGAGGATATACACGGAGTTAGCCCCCCAGAGCAAGCAAACCCGGCGCCATTTGGGGCTACTAAGGTATAAGTGGTAGCCCCTTCAGTCTCTATCTTGTCTTTCGGGAGGGTTATGGCTATATTACAGTTTTCTTTATAACGGGATGTTGACATTTGATAGGAGGAGGAGATTATACATGTTCCTTGTCCCTGCAGGTCACCAAGGGTTAACACAGGCATTTGGTTCCAGTTACACTGTGAGTTTTTACTTGTGTTTCTAATGTTAATAGGGTTGTTCCCCATGGCCCAACATAATAGGGAGGCGCTGGGTTTAAGCACAGCCAGCAGTCCTGAGGGCATCTGGATTGGTATTGTTTATAAACTTAAACACCACGTCCAGGGTTTGCAGCCCTGGGTGTTGCTTGCTTATCTCGTTCCTGTCCTGGGGGCGTCAGGGGCTCTGCCAGGGCAGGTTCTGTGGGCCCTGGGGTCTTTTTCCTTTGGGGACGCCCTGGTCCTAGTCTGGGTTTAAGACCTCATTTGGCCAGATGGGTTTGGGGACTCTAATTATAGGTATTTTTTGAATAGTGAATAACACTCCTGGATCTGGGCCTGTTATATACAGTCTTAGTCCCCAGGTTCTCCCAGCCTTCCACTCAGCCCGATGCCAATCTTTGATGAAGCTTTTAAACTTATTACAATTTTGGTTGTTGGAACAAAAACTGAAGTCACACCGAATTCCAATATGTTTTTCAGCGTCAGTGTTTTTCCAGGGGGCTATAGTTTCACAACCCCAGTAGTAATGTGTGGCTCCTCCACAGCCTACAGCATCGGCCGGGCACGCGTAGACCTGTATATTGTTTAGATTGTGATCTTTGCACTGTGGTGCCTGCACCAGTGGCCTCACCCCATAGCCTTCCATAAAAGCTTTCCACCACTGTACTTGGTGAGGGAGATTTGGGCCCATTAAGTCACACAGATCAACTATAAAGAAGGGTTGCTGATCGGTAGCGTTTGTCCGGGCAATCTCCTGTCCGTCCTCCGTGCGTGACAAAATCCAGGTATACGGGGGCATGTAGTGGGATCTGCCCCAAGTCTGACTGGTCCAACCCAGGGGAATTGCTGCTAGGAGCAAGAGGAGGACTCTAGAGAGTGTCAGGACAAACGCACCTTTAGGGGGTTGCCTGTGTGTTCTATTTTCCATGTTTCTGGTATCTGGCTGTCTTAGGCCCTTGTTACTTGCGTATAGTGGACCCAGGTCTTTTTTCCCTGCAACCTTGACAGCCGTGGGAGTAGTGAGGATCACAGGGTATGGTCCGTCCCACTGAGCTTCGAGGGAGTCTGGGTTGTGTCTCTCAATCCACACCCAATCACTGGCCTCTAAATGGTGAAGTGGATCCAGACCAGGAGGGATAGGCCTTGTGTCCTGCTGGGCCCCAGAGGTCCGATCAGAGACGCTGGAGGGCCTGTAAAGAGCTAAGAAGGTTATGGTTACTTATGGAGGCCAGTGCCTCTTGCCTTAATTTTGGCAATATTGGCGGGGAAATCCGTACATGATTTCAAAGGGGGTGATTCCCACCCCGTAGGGAGCGCAGCGGGTCGGCAGTCAGGCGAAGGGGAGCAGGCTAACCCAATTTTCACCAGTCTCTAAGTGCAATTTGGTCAGAGTTTCTTTTATGGTCCTATTCATTCTTTCAACCTGCCCAGAACTCTGAGGCCTATATGCACAATGCAACTTCCAAGTAATTTTTAATGCCTCCGCAACTGTTTTGGAGATCTGGGTGGTAAATGCCAGGCCAGTGTCGGACCCCAAGGCTAGAGGGAGGAGAATCGGGGGATTATCTCAGTGAGTAGGAACTTAGCCACTACCTGTGCTGTTTCCTTTTTAGTAGGGAAAGCTTTAGTCCAGCCTGAAAAAGTATCCACTAATACAAGGAGGTACCTGTACCCATACTTCCCTGGTTTTATTTCAGTAAAGTGGAGCTCCCATTGTTCTCCAGGGCTTTTTCTTCTTTGGCATTGTCCAATGAATCGGGGGTCTTAGTTCCATTTACTTTAACACAGGTTACACAACAACTGGTAATATCCCTTGTTATTGCAGCCAGATTTGTGAGGAGACAATGCCTGGACACAAGCTGCTGACGTTTTGTGGCTCCTAGGCGAGTTCCCTGATGAAGGTGTTGCAAAAGCTCCTGCCCTACCGCCTCGGGGAGGAATATTCTGCCATCTGGGGTCTTTAGCCATCCATTTTCTCCTTGGACACAATTTATCTCGGTCCCTGCCCTTTGCTCCTCATGGGAGTAAGTTGGTGTTGGGGGCAGGAGTCTTGCAGGCAAGACAGGCGAAACATCGATAGGCCCCACTGGTCTTTGGGCCGCTTCCTTGGCACTCTGGTCAGCAAATGTATTGCCCTTAGTTATGTCTGATTTATCTTTTGGGTGGCCCCGGCAATGGAGAATTGCTACTGCTTTTGGAAGCCAAATGGCCTCTAACAGGGCCAGGATTTCTGCCTTGTTTTTTATTTCCTTGCCCCCTGAGGTTAGGAGTCCCCACTCCTGGTACAGAGCCCCATGCCGTTGTGAATGCATACCGGCTGTCTGTGTAGATGTTGACAGTCTTTCCTTTGGCCAGCCTTAAAGCCTGGGTCACAGCTCGTAGCTCTGCCCTTTGAGCTGAGGTGCCATGCCCTAATGCTTGTGCCCATGGTACCTCAGTCACGGTGGTGACCGCTGTTCCTGCCACTCGAACTCCATCCCAGATGAAACTGCTCCCATCCGTGAAGAGTTGCAGGTCAGCGTCTGGCAAGGGCTCATCTCGGAGGTCCGGCCTTAGGCTAGATAAGGCTTCTAGAACCGCTTACATTCATGCACTGTCAAGGTGCGGGTCATCATCAGGGAGAAGGGTGTCTGGGTTAAGGGCCGTGGTGTGTGAGAAACTCACCCGCGGGGGTCCAGCAGGAGGACCTGATACTGGGTGATGCGAGTGTTAGAAATCCACCGATCAGGAGGGCTTCGCCATTTAGTGGTGGGTGCAGGTGTCTGCAATATGGCTCGGATTCTGCTCTGAGAGAGGGCTCGATGACCCCCAGTAAACTCACATCCCAGGTACGTTGCCATCTGGGTGCAGAGTTGAGGCTTTTTTGCTGACACCCTATAGCCCAGCCTTTGTGACTCTTGCAGGAGACTCAAGGAGGCGTACGGCATTCCTCCTCGGTTTCAGTAGCTATCAGCAGGTCATGGACATACTGTAGCAAAGTGACCTCGGGGTGTCTTTCCCGGTAGTCACTTTGACCCCTGTAGGTCAAAGAGGTTTGGTGAAGTTTTGAACTCTTGGGGAAGGTGTGTCCAGGTTAACTGCCCTGAATAACCTCCCTCTGGGTCTGTCCATTCGAATGCAAAAATCGGCTGACTCACCCTTCTCTGGCCACCCTTCTCTGGCTGGCCACCCTTCTCCCTGATGATGACCCGCACCTTGACAGTGCATGAATGTAAGCGGTTCTAGAAGCCTTATCTAGCCTAAGGCCGGACCTCCGAGATGAGCCCTTGCCAGATGCTGACCTGCAACTCTTTACGGATGGGAGCAGTTTCATCTGGGATGGAGTGCGAGTGGCAGGAGCGGCAGTCACCACCATGACTGAGGTACCATGGGCACAAGCATTAGGGCATGGCACCTCAGCTCAAAGGGCAGAGCTACTAGCTGTGACCCAGGCTTTAAGGCTGGCCAAAGGAAAGACTGTCAACATCTACACAGACAGCCGGTATGCATTTGCAACGGCATGGGGCTCTGTACCAGGAGTGGGGACTCCTAACCTCAGGGGGCAAGGAAATAAAAAACAAGGCAGAAATCCTGGCCCTGTTAGAGGCCATTTGGCTTCCAAAAGCAGTAGCAATTCTCCATTGCCGGGGCCACCCAAAAGATAAATCAGACATAACTAAGGGCAATACGTTTGCTGACCAGAGTGCCAAGGAAGCGGCCCAAAGACCAGTCAGTGGGGAGAGAAGCAAGGAGAAGAAAGCATCTTTGAGGTCTAGGACTGTGTAGACCACCCGGTTAGGGGGAATGAGGCTCAGCAGAGTGTAGGGGTTGTGTACCGTGGGGTGGATAGTTTCCACTCTCCGGTTTACCTCCCTCAGGTCCTGTACTGGCCGATAGTCATTAGTTCCAGGCTTTTTAACTGGTAACAACGGGGTATTCCAGGCTGACTGACAGGGGATTAATATCCCCGAGTCCCTCAGGTGCTTGACGTGCACCGCTATGCCTTGTCAGGCGTCCAAAGAAATAGAGGATGGGCGTACGCACACTGGGCTTGCTGTGCTGAGAGTTGCACCACTATGGGCGGTTGGTGCTTTGCCAGCCTCTGGGGGGTTTGCTTCAGCCCATACGCCCAGGACTTGAGTCCTCCACTGTGCCAACAAGGCGGAGCTCCCTGAAGCCTCTGAGGCTGCCTCCTCATAGAGGACGTATTCCTCGGACAAGGGGGTTGAGTACAGGATGCACTGTGGGGTCTCAGGAAGAGACAGAGTGGTTCCTTGCGAACTGAAGGAGATGATAGCATGCAACTTTTCTAGCAGATCTCTCCCAAGCAGCGGGTATGGGCAGGCTGGCATAACTAGAAAGGAGTCTGTGATGACCCCTTTTCCTAAATCTGTGGGCCTGGCAGTAGTCCATGGATACCTTTTGGGCTGCCCCGTTGCCCCCACTATGGGAGTCTTGGTTTTGGTTAGCTGTCCCACAGCCTCTTTTAGGACGGAGAAGGTAGCTCCCGTATCAACTAAAAAGTCCGCAGGCCGGCCCCTTACCTTCAAGGTTATCATGAGCTCCCGGGGGCCAAGAGGGTAGGAGCCCCGACCCCTTCATTGGGCACTTCCCAGGAGGACCTGGGCTGGCCTCTCCTTGGGCCTCCCTCTGTTGGGGCGCTCGTTTTTCCAATGCCCGAATTGCTTCCAGACTGCACATTGGTGGGGACTAACGTTTTTCCTCTACAGGAGTGTCCTCCTGGGGGAGTTCTGCGGCTTCCTGGAGGGGGGGCCTCCCTGTCTTCGGGGTGGCCTAGTTTCCTGCGGTGCGGCAATGACAACTCTTGGCGTCTTTTTAGTGGCTGCTACCTCGGCTGAGTCTGGGTTATTGAAGACCTTTTGAGCTATTTCCACTAACTCACTGAGATTTTTCCCTTCAAACCCATCTAATTTCTGAACTTCCTCCTGATGTCTGGGGCCGACTGGGACACAAAGGCAACATTAATAGCTCTGTGGTTTTCAGGGGCCTCCGGGTCTATGGGGCTGTAAGTCCAATCGCTCTAAGAAGGCGGCTGGACTTTCCCCACTTCCCTGAGCCAATCCACTAACCTTAGACATATTTGTGGGCTTCCTAGCTGCTCCACGGAGGCCCAGCAACAGAATCTGGCGATATTGGGTCAGCGACCCCCTACCTTGGTCAGTGTTAGGGTCCCAGTCTGGTCTATGGTTGGGGAAGTGAGTCTCTATGAAGTGTGCATCGGATGCCGGCTGCCCATCCGGGCCAAGAACGGCTTTTCTCGCCTCCCGGTTTATGCGCTCATGTTCTTCGGATGTGAAGAGAACCTGGAGGAGCTGCTGGCAGTCGTCCCATGTGGGTTGGGGGGTGTGAAACGCCGTTTCCAAGAGGGAAATGAGACCTTGTGGTTTCTCGGAAAATGGAGAGTTTTGGGCCTTCCAGTTATACAAATCACTGGTAGAGAATGGGGCATAAACCATAAAAGGGCAGTCACTCCCAGGCAGAGGGGCCATCTGGCGCAGGGGTAAGATGGCCCTGGGGTCCCCTGATAAGTCCAGCAATGGGGGCCAGTGAGTGTCCCCTTCCACAGGTTCTTGGTGGACTATAGGGTGGTTCGGGGGTTGCTTCTCTCTCACCCTGAGCCTTTTGTCCTCTACCTAATTCTGGGGCCCTTCCCTCTCCCATCCTACTTGTCTCCCCTGTCTTGGGTGGCCTCAGGGGGAGCATAAGGCGGAGGTCGCCATGGGGGTCTTGACCCTGCGATGGGAAGACGGGAGGGGGGGCTGGTTGTTGGTTTGTTGGTTTGAGGTTGGGGAGGGGGGGTCCCGCTGCATTTTTAGAGACTTATCAGGGAATGGAGATGTTCTACGCCTGCTCCCTGGGGTCTGGTTGGAAGTGCCTGCGAATAAGACTTGGGAGGATTTGACATCAACACACTTGGTTAGGTATTGGGGTCTTTCAGTAGCTATGTCAATCTAGAGGTTGATATACGGAATCTGTTCTGGGTGACCTGGGTCACTAAAGACCACCCACCATATACTGAGTAGGAGGCATAAGTTAAAGGAGCCCTCTGGTGGCCAGTGGGTACCAAAAGAAAGCTACTCTAACTCACATAAAATCCTAAGAGTGGGGGCGTTGACCCGGGCACCAGCAACGTAATCCCTGGCTTGCCTGGAAAAGTTGGAGAAGTTTTTCAGGAGACAGCCCAAGGGGGTTTTCTGAGCCGACGGACCCTCTCCCATCCTGAAAGTGAAAAGGCAGGCTGAAAGCGGGAGAGAATTTAGAAGTTAGATCGAGGAAGGGATCCCCCGGGACCCACAGGCGGTGGGGGAGGGGGAGTCCCAAGTCCTGTCTGGGTCTGCAAAGGAGAAGACGGCGGTGGATTTGTCAGATGTTCAGGAGGCTCCAGCCCGGAGGCTCGCAACCACTTTTTCTTTTCCTCACAGTAAAAACAACACAGTACCGGCCCTGGGGGAGCTGATGCCCCCTTTATGTTGTTGTCCCTCCCTTTCCCGACTTGAATGGAGCCGCAAGACAGACAAAGGAGGGGGAGTTTTTTCTTTCAGGCGTCCGCCTGGCTGCGTCCCTCTCGGGAACTTAGGCGTCTTGGCTAAGGCGGACGTACAAAGCCGCCGGTCACTCCCTGTCTTGGGGAGTGAATCGCGGTTATCCGCCGCCGTCACAGAACCGCAGGTTAGGACCCACTCAGACCCCGTAACCGAAGCCGTGGGGCCACAGACTCAGTGGCCACAAGCAGTCACTGAGTTGCTGCTTTCACTCACACATTCACACGGAGGATAAACAATTCCTCCCCCCAACACCCTGTGATATCCACTATCTTATCCTGACCTGGGTATCCTTAGTGAGGTCTCACAAGGACATCGGAGGTGACCCTTGTGCTGCGTCCAGCGGGTCAACCCCCTAGAAAACTGTTCAGAGACCTACTCACCAAAGACGTCCCTTGTCCTGGCGCCACTGATCAATGGGGTCCCCAGTCTACTGTGGGGGGGAGGAACGTCTCTCTGCGGCCTCCCCTGCAGCGACTAGGGCCTGCCCGGATAGAATTTGCCCAGGAGGAGCCGAAACTCCTCCAGTCTGGGTCCTGTCAGCGGTTGATCTCACTGGCGCCTCCAAATGTTGTAAACCAGCGGATCAAGGGGACTCAGACACCAGAATCCAATCAGCCAAATTAGTTTATTTTTTATTTTTATTTTCATTCATTTATTTATTTTTTGAGACAGAGTCTCGCTTTGTTGCCCGGGCTAGAGTGAGTGCCGTGGCGTCAGCCTAGCTCACAGCAACCTCAAACTCCTGGGCTCAAGCGATCCTCCTGCCTCAGCCTCCCGAGTAGCTGGGACTACAGGCATTCGCCACCGTACCCAGCTAATTTTTTCTATATATATTAGTTGGCCAATTAATTTCTTTTTTACTTATAGTACAGAAGTGGTCTCACTCTTGCTCAGGCTGGTTTTTGAACTCTTGACCTTGAGCAGTCCGCCCGCCTCAGCCTCCCAGAGTGCTAGGATTATAGGCATGAGCCACCGCGCCAGGCCCTGTGAATTCTTTCCATCTGACTTTTCTATAATATTCTCCTGGTCCCTGGTGCTCCACAGCCTGGCACTGTTCTGTTGTTCTCTGGCTCTTATTTGCTGCCTGTGTTGCTGATGACCTTGCCTGTGGGTGTCCACACCACTGCCAGGGTATGTTGCTGCTCGTTGCTGCTCCTAACAGTGCCCTTCAGTGTGAGCCGTCCTCACTGCGGGTCATTTACTAATTTTGTCCATGCAGCTATTCATGCTCTTCTGGTGATTATTATGAAGTTAGATTTATTCATTTTAGATACATGCACATAAGGTTTCATTTATTGCACAAGCACAACTCTATATCTACTAATATGTAAAGTGGTGGTACCTCTGACATCATGCCCCTTTTGTTTTCAAAGAAATTTTACAATATCTTAAAGTTGTATGGGATTAGCAGAGGTAAAATGCATCATGTTTTTCTTATTCTTTGTATTTAGAATTGTTTCACTACCATGAATATTGAAAGTCACTTCTCACTACCCTATTTTCACTGCCCTCCCCTTTTCTGTTTGCATGTGTTTGACAGTTTCAGATGCCTAATACAGTGTTTCCCTGAAAATAAGACCTACAGGTAAAATAAGCCCTAGCAGGATTTCTAAGCATTTGAGCAATATAAGCTGCACTGCAAATATAAGACCTAGTGATGGGCGTGGGTAGGGAACAGTAAAGAAGACCAGCAGCCCTTCTCATCTGCCCGTGAGAGCTCTATGGCTGTATATGAGATATTGGGGCTAATGGTTCTAATGGAAATAGAGTGGCAAGAAATTCAGGATAGAATTTGGGGTTTGGAGAGTTACAATGATGTTCCAGAAGAGGACAACTTAACTATATTTGAATAAATATAGATTGTTGTACCGTACTAAAAAAAAAAACACATCCCTGAAAATATGCCCTAGGTTGTCTTCTTAAGGAAAAATAATTAGAAGACCTTGTCTTATTTTCGGGGAAACACGGTAGAAGTGGAATCATAGGGTATTTGTAATTTAATGTCAGGCTTGCTTCATTTAGTGTAGTGTTCTCCAGGCTAAACCATATTGTAGCATATGAAGTAATTTCTTTTTTTTTATGGACTGAATCATTTTTCTTTCATGTTTAATATATCCCATAGTTTGTTTATCCATCTGTTAGTGAACACCTTGGTTGCTTCTGCTGCTTGAGTGTTTTGAATAATACTGTTTTTTTTTTGAACAATACTGTTTTTCTTTTTGAACATGGGTTTGTATATAGCTTCTCACAATCCTGTCTTCTATTTTTTTGAATATATACCAAGATGTGATATTATTGGCTTATAAGAGAATTCCTAATTTTGAATTATATGAGGAAATTATATGAGGAAATTTAGCTTGCACCATTTTATATTCCCACCAGCAGGGGTCGAGTCTCTCCTTTCTCCTAGTCTCACCAATACTTTCTATTACGGGGGGTTTTTCTCTTATTAGTTTTGAAAATAGACATGCTAGTGGATATTTTTGCCTTGTTTTCTGTGTATTGGTGTCATATCCAGGAAATCATGCTTGAATCCAATCTGATAAAGCCTTTTACCTATAATTTTTTCTAAGAGTTTTATAATTTTAGGTCTTTTATTTATATCATGAATTCATTTTAAGTAAATTTTTTCATATGGTATAACATAAAGGTCCAGCTTCATTCTTTTTTTTTTCTTTTTGAGACAGAGTCTCGCTTTGTTGCCCAGGCTAGAGTGAGTGCTGTGGCGTCAGCCTAGCTCACAGCAACCTCAGACTTCTGGGCTCAAGCAATCCTGCTGCCTCAGCCTCCCAAGTAGCTGGGACTACAGGCATGTGCCACCATGCCCAGCTAATTTTTTCTATATATTTTTAATTGGCCAATTAATTTCTTTCTATTTATAATAGAGACAGGATCTCTCGCTCTTGCTCCGGCTGGTGTTGAACTCCTGACCTCGAGCAATCCGCCCGCCTTGGCCTCCCAGAGTGCTGGGATTACAGCCATGAGCCACCATGCCCGACCCCAGCTTCCTTCTTTTGCATGTGGATATCCAATTTGCTTAGGAGTCTTTCTTTTCTTTTTCTTTTTCTTTTTTTTTTGAGACAGAGTCTCACTCTATTGCCCAAGCTAGAGTGCTATGGCCTCAGCCTAGCTCACAGCAACCTCAAACTTCTGCGCTCAATCCTCCTGCCTCAGCCTCCCAAGTAGCTGAGAGTTTAGGCATGTGCTAGCATGCCCTGCTAAGTTTTTCTATGTATATTTTTAGTTGTCCAGCTAATTGCTTTCCATTTTTTTTTTTAGTAGAGATGGGGTCTCGCTCTTGCTCAGGCTGGTCTCCAACTCTTAAGCTCAAAGGATCCACCTACCTTGGCTTCCCAGAGTGTTAGAATTACAGGTGTGAGCCGCTGTACCCAGCTCCTAGGACTGTTTGATGAAGGGATTGTCCTTTCCCCCTATACATGGTCTTGTCACCATAGTTGACCATGGTTAGACCATATATTTAAGAGTTTCAGTGTGAGTGCTGTTCTATTCCATTGTTTCTGTCTTCATGGCAGTACAGTACTGATTTGATTAAGGTAGCTTTGTAATGAGTTTTGTAATCTGGCAATGTAAGATCTCTTGTTGTATTTCTTTGAAGTTTCTTTTCCTGTTGAGGAGATCGTGTGATTTTCTTTTTAATTTAAGGATAGATTCATTTTTTTAAAAGTTTCATTAGGATTTTGCTAAGGATTTCACTGAATGTGTGGGTCACTTTCACATCAAGTCTTCCAAAGCATGCATATGGGACAATTTTGCATTTATTTTTGTGTCCTCTAAATTCTTTCAGTAATATTTCTTACTATTCAGTAATATTCAGTAATAAAAGAAATATTCAGTAATATTTCTTTCTTCTGTTTACAAATCATTTTCCTTGGCTGGGCGAGGTGGCTCACGCCTGTAATCCTAACTCTCTAGGAGGCCGAGGCGGCCGGATCATTTGAGCTCAGAAGTTCCCTGAGCAAGAGCGAGACCCCATTTCTACTATAAATAGAAAGAAATTAATTGGCCAACTAATATATATAGAATAAGTTAGCCGGGCATGGTGGCGCGTGCCTGTAGTCCCAGCTACTCGGGAGGCTGAGGCAGGAGGATTGCTTGAGCCCAGGAGTTTGAGGTTGCTGTGAGCTAGGCTGACGCCACAGCACTCACTCTAGCCTGGGCAACAAAGCGAGACTCTGTCTCGGGGGAAAAAAATCGTTTTCCTCCTTGTTAAGATCATTTCTAAGTATCTAATTCTTTTTGATGGTATGGTAAATCAAATTATTTACATATTTTTCTTTTGGCATTATTTATATTAATATATATGAAAGAAACTAATTTTAAGTAGATTTTGTATCCTGTATCTTTGAATTCATTCATTAGTTCCAACAGTTCTTGTGGAATCTCTAGGATTTTCTTCGTAAACGATTGTCATCTGAACAAAGATCATTTTATGTCTTCTTTTCTAATTGCATGCCTTTTATTTGTTTCTCTTTTCTCATTGCTTTAGTTATGATTCCAGTAACTACACTTTGCCCTTAATATCCATAGCTTCTGCATGCACAATTTTTTTTTTTTGAGACAGAGTCTCGCTTTGTTGCCCAGGCTAGAGTGAGTGCCGTGGCGTCAGCCTAGCTCACAGCAACCTCAAACTCCTGGGCTCAAGCAATCCTGCTGCCTCAGCCTCCCGAGTTGCTGGGACTACAGGCATGTGCCACCATGCCCTGCTAATTTTTTCTATATATATTAGTTGGCCAATTAATTTCTTTCTGTTTATAGTAGAGACGGGTCTCGCTGTTGCGGAGGCTTGTTTTGAACTCCTGACTTCTAGCAATCTGCAGGCCTCGGCCTCTCAGGCATAACCCCACCACGCCCAGCCAGAACTTTATATTTTCTTAAGAGTTAGAGTTCCTGTCTAGCGTCCTTTTGATATTGAAGGACTCATGTTTCCGTTTCTGTCTTAGCAGGTCGATACTAATGATGAACTCTCTCTGCTGTTTCTCTAGGAAAGTCTAAATTTCTCTATTATTTCTGCAGGAGGGTTTCACTAAACATTGTATTGTTGCTTGACAAGTTTTTATTCCTTAAGCACTTTGAAGGTATCATCCTGCTGCCTTCTAGCAGGCAGGGTTTCTGCTGAAAAATGCACATGATTTTTATATACTTTCCTTTGCATGTGACAAGTCTCTTTTTTCTTGTTACTTTCATGATTTTGCCTTTATCTCTGACTTTTAATAATCTGTTTATAATATATCTCTTTGTGAGTATCCTTGGCTACTTTCAGTTACCACATCTTGGATTTGCATATCCATTTCTCTTCTCTAATGTGGGACATTTTGACATTATTTCTTTAAATTTGATTTCCAATCCTGTGTCTTATTCTTATGAAACTCCCATAGGTGTGTGTTGTTGTATATCAGAGTATCCCCCAAATCTGTAGGGGTTTCTGTCCTTTTCTTCATTATTTCTTCTTTCTCCTCTTTGCAAGTGCCAATTTTGAATAACCTATCTTTGAATGTGCTCATTCTTTCCTGTCTTATTTGGTCTGCTGTTGCACCTCCTCCCCACCCCACCCCCACCCCTGTTAATCTTCACTACATTAATCGTGTTGCAGTCCAGGATTTCTTTTTGTCACTAGTTTGCCTTGTGTTTGATAGTCTCCTCTTTTGGTACACATTTCCTGCATTCATATCGTTGTGTATCTCTCTTATCTTTTAGCTCATTAAGCGTCTTAGGACAGTTACTTTAATTGTCAAGAAATTCAGAAAGGCCGGGCGCGGTGGCTCAAGCCTGTAATCCTAGCTCTCTGGGAGGCCGAGGTGGGCGGATCGTTTGAGCTCAGGAGTTCGAGACCAGCCTGAGCAAGAGCGAGACCCCATCTCTACTATAAATAGAAAGAAATTAATTGGCCAACTAAAATATATATANCAGGAGTTTGAGGTTGCTGTGAGCGAGGCTGACGCCACGGCACTCACTCTAGCCTGGGCAATAAAGTGAAACTCTGTCTCAAAAAAAAAAAAAAAAAAAAAAGAAATTCAGAAGGCTGTATTCCTTTAGGTTTTGTTTCAGGGAATTTATTTTGTTCCTTTTATTTGGGCATACTTCCCTGTCTTTTGTCAGCCTTGTAATTTTTAGTTTAGGTTGGGCATTAGTAAAACCACCACCTGTCCCACTCTCTGTCCTAAAATAGTGCAGGGGGAGACATTTACTCATCAGCTTGTTGTAAAGGATCTAACAGCACTCATTCCTTTTCTGGTAATGTATCTGTCTTTGTTGGCTATTTTCATGTATTATTACTAGTGTATAAGCAGCTTCCTTTAAATGTCTTATTTTCCCTAAGAAGCTCATCCCTGCTATTTTCAGAAGCTTTTGGGTTCCGTTGTATTTCACTGTTCATACTCTCTGAAACTCACTCATAATCCTCTTGGCTACTGAAAACCCCCCACTGGTGCAGTGCATCACCTCACCTCTTTATGTTTTCAGCGTTGCCGGTGTGATCTCCAAACTATGCTGATATTCCTTTCTTTTCTTTTTTTGTTTTTTTGTTTTTTGAGAAAGAGTCTCACTCTGTTGCCCGGGCTATAGTGCTGTGGCATCAGCCTAGCTCACAGCAACTTTAAACTCCTTGGCTCAGGCAATCCTCTGGCCTCTGCCTCCTGAGTAGCTGGGACTACAGACGTGCGCCACCATGCCTGGCTAATTTTTTCTATATATTTTTAGTTGGCCAATTACTTTCTTAATATTTTTAGTACAGACAGGATATCTCTCTTGATCAGGCTGGTTTCGAACCCCTGACTTTGAGCGATCCACCTGCCTCGCCTTCCCAGAGTGCTAGGATTACAGGCATGAGCCATCGCGCCCAGCCTGATATTCCTTTCTATATGTGAGTCTGGTGGAGCAAATGCTAGACTTTTTCTCAGACTCTAGGAATGCCAGATCCATAAGTTCAAGTCCCACTCTTTTCTTCCTTTTCTAAGGAGGAGCTGTGTCTTGGAAAATGATGCAGGAAACAAGCCCATTAAAACTGAACTTGGGGCCGGGCGCGGTGGCTCAAGCCTGTAATCCTAGCTCTCTGGGAGGCCGAGGTGGGCGGATTGTTTGAGCTCAGGAGTTCGAGACCAGCCTGAGCAAGAGCGAGACCCCATCTCTACTAAAAAAAATAGAAAGAAATTAATTGGCCAACTAATATATATAGAAAAAACTAGCCGGGCATGGTGGCACATGCCTCTGTAGTCCCAGCTACTTGGGAGGCTGAGGCAGCAGGATTGCTTGAGCCCAGGAGTTTGAGGTTGCTGTGAGCTAGGCTGACACCACGGCACTCACTCTAGCCTGGGCAATAAAGTGAGACTCTGTCTCAAAAAAAAAAAAAAAAAAAAAACTGAACTTGGATTAAGCTTTCAGTTCCATCTGCCTGAAATGCTGCTATTTCAAGGTCAAGGGAAAATTTATGAATGTAATCAAGTGGGGAAGACTATCAACCCTGTTACCTCACTTTTACCACTTGGAAACCTTACTTATAAACTGAAAACCCACAGATTTAATAAATATAAGAATGATTTTTTCAGTTCTCCCATAGTTACAGAAGAACAGAAAGCATTAATTACAGAAGAACCTTACAGAGGTAATGAGCACGGCAAAGCCTTTAGTGTGTCTTCAAGCCTTCCTAACCAAGGGGCAATCCGTACTGGAAAGAAGCCTTTCAAATGTAAAGAGTGTGGCAAGGCCTTCAGGCAAAGTTCAGGCTTTCTTTGACATCAGAGAATCCATAGTGGAGAGAAACCGTACAGATGCAATGGCCTGGCGAAGTCTTCACTGAAAATATACACCCATCTCGACATCAGACAATTCATACTCGAGAGAAACCTTACAAGTGTGATGAGTGTGGCAGAGCATTTAGAGTGCGTTCAACACTTACAACCCATGTGCGAATCCATCATACAGATAATCCTTTCAAATGTGATGAATGTGGCAAGGTCCTTAGTTGTAATTCATCCCTTGCACGACATGAGAGAATTCATAATCGAGAGGAATCTTACAAATGTGATGAATGTGGCAAGGTCTTTAGTAGCAATTCATACCTCAGACGACATCAGACAATTCATAATGGAAAAGAACCTTACGAATGTAGTGAATGTGGCAAGGCCTTTATTTACAATTCATACCTCGTACAACATGCGCGTGTTCATACTGGAGAGAGACCTTACAAATGCAATGGGTGTGGCAAGGCATTCGGTCAAAAATCAAAACTTAAAAATCATCAGACGATCCATTTGGGAGAGAAACCTTATCAATGTTATGAATGTGGCAAAAAATTTAGTTTGTGTTCAAATCTTCGTGCACATCAGTTTATCCATAATGCAGATAAACCTTACAAATGCGAGTATTGTGGCAAGGTTTTCAGGCTGAAATCATACCTACCAGTTCATCTTAGAATTCATACTGGAGACAAACCTTACAAGTGTAATGAGTGCAGCAAGTGCTTCAGAACCAGGTCATCTTTTAAAATTCATCAGGAAACACATACTGGAGAGAAACGTTACAAATGTAATGAATGTGGCAAATGCTTCAGATACAAGAGATCTCTTACAATGCATCAGGAAACACATACTGGACAGAAACCTTACAAACTTAATGAGTGTGACAAGGTCGTCTGTCATAATGCAAACCTTGAAGTTCACAGAAACCACACAGGACAGAAACCTTACAAATGTAACGAATGTGGCAAGGTCTTCCGTAACAAATCAAACCTTAAAAATCATCACACAATCCATATAGGAGAAAAACCTTACAATTGTGATAAATGTGACAAGGCCTTTAGACAAAAGAGATCCCTTATATGTCATCAGCAAACTCATACCGTAGAGAAACGTCAGAAATGTTATGAATATGGCAAGGTCTTCCGTAGGAAATCAGACCTTAAAAGTCATCACACAATCCATACAGGAGAGAAACCTTACAATTGCGATAAATGTGACAAGGCCTTTAGAGAAAAGACATCCCTTATACGTCATCAGCGAACTCATACTGGAGAGAAACCTCACAAATGTAATGAATGTTGCAAGGCCTTCCGTGATAAAACAACCCTTAAAATTCATCATAGAATCCATACTGGAGAAAAACCTTACAAATGTAATGAGTGTGGCAAGGCCTTCTGTGAAAAATCAGTCCTTAAAACTCATCATAGAATCCATACTGGAGGAAAACCTTACAAATGTAATGAATGTGGCAAGGTGTTCCGTCTCGAATAAAACCTTAAAAATCATCACACAATCCATACAGGAGAGAAACCTTACAATTGTGATAAATGTGACAAGGCCTTTAGACATAAGATATCACTTACATGTCATCAGCGAATTCATACTGGAGAGAAACCTCACAAATGTTATGAATGTGGCAAGGTCTTCCGTTCCAAATCAAACCTTAAAACTCATCAAAAAATCCATACTGGATAGAAACCTCACAAATGTAATGAATGTGGCAAGGCATTCCGTGAGAAATCAACCCTTAAAACTCACCATAGAATCCATACTGGAAAGAAATCTTACAAATGCAGTGTATGAGGTAAGTTTTTACTCAAATTTCATGCCTTGCTGAGCATCACAGAATTCATTGGTGAGAGACTCTGCAGACTCCTTCAGGATGCAAACTCTTCACCATTAGTTCTATCAGTAATCAACATCAGAGAGTCCATACTAAACCGAAATCAAATACATGCAGTGTATGTGGCAGGGGCTTTATCCAGGCCTCACCACTCACTACACATCAAAAGGTACACCTTCAATGAAACCACGCCAATGAAATGTTTATAGTGAAGCTAGTACCCAGGGACATTACTGTGGAACATCTGAGGATGTATAGAAGAAATAAGTCAGTCCCTAGTTCTGTGCTATTAATGTATGATATTACATGGTGGTATAAATCAAAATACATTGACCCTCATGACACGATACATATCAAAGATGCAAGGACATATGGACATGGTCAGTTATATTAGTTTATATTTATTTATTTGATGTTCTTTCAGAAGGCTACTTTATTCTTCATGACTTTCATCCTGAACTTTGAAATCTCTTCACATGCCTTCCTTACCAGCATTTTGCTGTGGTGTGTAGGAAAGAATCAATAGAATGACAGGTGTTAGCTGATTACTGAGAATCATTTCTTTCCCATTTCCTGGAAGAGAAATGTCATTCCCTTTTGAGATTAATTTTTTATTTTGATTTTTGTGGAGACAGGGTTTTGCTCTGTTCCCCTGGGTGAAGTGCACTGGTGTGATCATAGCCCACTGCACCCTCTAATTCATGGGCTCCAACTGTCTTCCCCACTCTTATCTTCCACATAGCTGGGACTACAGGCATATCACACCAGGTCCAGTCGATTGTTATCAATTTGTTTTGGAGAGAAAAACTCTCACTATGTTCCCCAGGCTGGTTTCAAACTTTGAATTGTAGTGATTCACCCAACTTCTCCCAGCATGCTGGAATTACAGATGTGAGCCACTGTGCCGTGTCCTTTCCGATTAAATAGTGTCTGATTTAGAGAGGATGGCGGGGGGCAGAGAATGATGTAAAACTGGGGTGCCAGTCTTACCGCCTAATGCATTCAGCACACACTTCTCCTGAAAGAGGACACAGTAGGTTATAGGAAACAAATGTTCTACCAACTCACTGTGAAGGAACAGGCCACAATATCTGGACCCTGGGAATTTTATGGGAAGAGAGTAATATGTTCTTTAGGACTAATTATGTTGTAGTAGTAATGCAGCAATACTGCTTGTCACCTTCTTCATGGAATGGCAATAGCTGTCATTTAGCAAAGATTGATGAAAAAATTGTGGTTTTTTTTTTTTTTTTTTTGAGACAGAGTCTCGCTTTGTTGCCCAGGCTAGAGTGAGTGCCGTGGCATCAGCCTAGCTCACAGCAACCTCAAACTCCTGGGCTCAAGCAATCCTCCTGCCTCAGCCTCCTGAGTAGCTGGGACTACAGGCATGTGCCACTATGCCTGGCTGATTTTTTTTTTCTATGTATATTAGTTGGCCAATTAATTTCTTTCTATTTATAGTAGAGACGGGGTCTCGCTCTTGCTCAGGCTGGTCTCGAACTCCTGAGCTCAAATGATCCGCCCACCTCGGCCTCCCAGAGTGCTAGGATTACAGGCGTGAGCCACCGTGCCCGGCCAAAATTGTGGTTTTTTGAAGGTGAAGAGAAAAAAGTTGTATCAGAGTAGACAGTTTAATAAAAACTACCAGTATTGCATGTTCTTGATGAGGATTCCCATCTACTTCTTGGCATTGCAATTTTCAAGTATTTTATTTATAATATATGAAAACCCTCAATTTAAGAAAATTTATTATTTTTTTCATACCTAGAAATGAATCACAGTGTTTCTAGCAACATTGTCTTATTCCATCTCAGGAGGATACTTCCTAGCAGACAATGTACTATTAGGCCCTTATTGTTGAAGCATCTAGAACCTTTTTTTTTTCATGAAATGAAAGAACATATCCTTTTGGGTACATGTACTTAGGTAAGTATGATTTGGGGTCATCATTCTTACTACTTAAGTTATTCTCACCACGCTCTGCCCTGCAGTACTCATGGGAGTCCAGTGAAAATTGTATAGCAGTGTAGCTTCAGACTCCTACATCCTCAAACATGCATCATTGTTGATGAACATGCACTGTATTATTATATTTCTGAACTTGATTGGTGTGCACTTAACATTTGGTTTGGATATTGAGATGGATGCTGTACACTGAAGAGAGAAGAGAACTTTTTTAGCACAGTGAGGCTTTCTGAGGGAAGTAGAATAGTTTTCTAGCTGGTCCAAAAATGGCTTCAGAGGAACTGGGATGTGTGACTGGCTTGGGGTGTTAAGATTATTAAAGGATGGGTGGAGGTCTAATACTCACATGTTTGATTTCCAGCTGCTGCCAAAGGAGGGAGGAGTACTCAGGCATTGTTGGCTCACCCAGGTGGGCAGAACAGGAAGACGGAATGCAGAGGTTAAAAGTGAAGTAAGTAGGTAGACTAAAGATGGCTCCTGTAGATCTAAAATGAAGTCAGCCTTGCTCTATTAGTAAAATGTCCTGACCATGTAAAAATTTCCCAGAGGAAGTTCCCAGAGGAGAGAGGAGGTCGTCGAGGAGGCCTGTTCTCAAAAAGAATAGAGAGGTCCTGTTCCAGGAAAGTCCCTTGTCCCTTAGTGTACCTTTCCATTGTCTACTTAACTAACGACTAACGGCAAAGTTCTGCTTCTGTGATTTTCTGTGATTGCTTGCTTTCATAGCTGCCAGCTCCCAGGGGTATAAAACACCGCAAAGCTTTGTTCGTGGCTGCTTCTCCCTCCTTGCATGGAGTGGTGACAGCCCCTGCGCAGGTGTCAATAAACTAATTTGGCTGATAGGATTCTGGTGTCGAGTCCCCTTGATCCGCTAGTTTACAACAAAGGTACTAGTATTCAGTATCACACAATGTAGTCTGAGTTTTTAAGGTAACACTGTTTGTTCCTGAAACCCCCCGACTTGGTTAGGAAAGACCCCAATTTTTCTCCTAATTATAGCTTAATATATATTCCTTTGTTGGCTTCCCACATATGTGTCATCATAGTACGACTATTTAAGATGTTTGTGAAATACTATTCAGTTAAACTGCCTAAAATATTTCTTTCAGGAGAATGAAAATTATTTTGTGGAAGTGTTTATAATGTAAGTATGGAATTGTAATAAAGGATTTTTCTGAGAGTATGGAAATGTCATTTTCAAAGTATGGTATTAAGCAGTATATACAATGGTTCATTTTCACGTCTAATAAAATTTTCTCCTTTGTATATGATTTGTTTTTGTCATTTTTTCCTCTTTCATACATTGTAGGCCAGCATGTGTGTTTCTTTTTTTTTTTGAGACAGTCTTGCTTTGTTGCCCAGGCTAGAGTGAGTGCCGTGGCATCAGCCTAGCTCACAGCAACCTCAAACTTCTGGGCTCAAGCCATCCTGCTGCCTCAACCTCCCGAGTAGCTGGGACTACAGGCATGCTGGGCTAATTTTTTCTATATATATTAGTTGGCCAATTAATTTCTTTTTCTTTTCTTTTTTTTGAGACAGTCTCACTTTGTTGCCCAGGCTAGAGTGTGTGCCGTGGTGTCAGCCTAGCTCACAGCAACCTCAGACTCCTGGGCTCAAGCAATCCTGCCTCAGCCTCCTAAGTAGGTGGGACGACAGGCATGCACCACCATGCCTGGCTAATGTTTTCTATATATATTAGTTGGTCAATTAATTTCTTTCTATTTTATAGTAGAGATGGGGTCTCACTTTTGGTCGGGCTGGTTTCGAATTCCTGACCTCAAGCTATTGGCCTGCCTCAGCCTCTGAGAGTGCTAGGATATTAGGCATGAGCCACCGCGCCCGGCCCAGCATGTATGTGGAATGCATTTTTCCCTCTGTTACTCTAGTGAAAAATTTAGTGAGTTCGTTAATAAGGGTGCTATTTGGAGACAGATTTTGTGTCATGTGTATGCACACAGGACAATGGCAGGTAAAAGCTAAATTCTCTATAAATGAAAAAGCAGTGCCTCTTAAAGTCTCTGGGGAAAGCATTGGAAGAATACAAGATAGTGAACTGAAATTTCTTTTTTTTTTAAGACAGAGTCTCACTTTGTTGCCCAGGCTAGAGTGAGTGCCATGGCATCAGCCTAGCTCACAGCAACCTCAAACTCCTGGGCTCAAGCAATCCTCCTGCCTCAGCCTCCCCAGTAGCTGGGACTACAGGCATGTGCCACCATGCTCGGCTAATTTTTTCTATATTTCTATTTATAGTAGAGATGGGGTCTCGCTCTTGCTCAGGCTGGTCTCGAACTCCTGAGCTCTAAACAATCTGCCCACCTCGGCCTCCCAGAGAGCTAGGATTACAGGCGTGAGCCACCGCGCCCGGCCTGAAATTTCTTACTGTGGGCCTTATGTAACATCAGATGCTTGCAAATCAAATGTGTGGAGGTTAATCAGCATCTGTAAGGTAAATGAAAAGGTGATAAGATGGAAAACGCCCCATATTTTAACTTTAGTTTGTAGTTTGTGTCGAGGAGATGACCTCCATTGCTGAATGCCTGGAGGCCATTCTGCCACTTGCCACTGGATGGTATTTTGGTTCAGAGTGAGAATCTTTCAGGAAAACAAGATGTTTTTGTTGCATGTACCATGAGAACTGGCACCCAATAGATTTGTTTTCATCCAGAATTACTAATAAGTACGTTTTCTTTGAATAATTTCTGTTGGGGGCTGATTCTGGTGTTGTGCCTTATACTAATCCTTCACATTAGCCTGTGATGTACGTGTGCTGCATGACGCAGAGTAGCCAGCAGTTTCTTCAGACACGGTTGCTGCCTCGTGACTTGATGAGAGGCCTGAGTTTCTGCACGTCAGCAAATGTTGCCGGGCTCCCACACGGAGGGTCCCCGCGGTGGGAGTCTGGAGGCCATAAAGATAATTAGAACATTCCCAAGGTCTGGCCCCGTAGATGGTTGGTAGTCAGTGCTGGGTAAGATTCCTCAAGGGGGGAACGAGCTAAGACAGACACAAGGGGAGCGGACGGGGGTGGGGGGGCGCGGCCGCTGATTGGGAGACAGCACAAGAAGTTCTGACGGCTGCATTGCTCTATGTTGCTTATCTCGGCCTTGGCTTTTGAGCTATGGCCAGCGCTGGCGCCTTAAGTAACCTTTTTTGAGGTCTGAGACCATGGAAAATTGTTCCCTTGTGAAACAACTCTAGAATTGATGGTTATCGCTGCTATGCTCCAATGCTCACGTACAAGGAACTAACCTTGGGTCTGGGGGGTATACAAATAAAGCAACCGGTGCATTGGACACTCGAGTCATTTCATGTCCCTGTGTGTCTGTGTCGTTATTTTATGTTCTGTGTCATCCCTCGTCCTGTAATCGGGCCACATCAAATTTCAAGCTGGGTGAGGTGGTGCACACATTTAATCCTTGGTCTCTGGGAGGCTGACACAGGAAGATCGTTTGAGGCCAGGAGTTAGAAATCACCCTGGGCCACATAGTAAGACCAGAAGTGATTTGTGAGGAGCAGCCAAGGTGTGGACCTAAAGCAGCTGGTACATGCTTCTGTCAGGATCAAAAAACGTGTGTGGATACCTGTGGCTGCATCCTCTGAGAGCAGTGGGATTCAACAGAGAAGTGACAGAAGACAAGGAACAAAAAGAAGGAAGTGAGGCCACCCTCTTGGCCAGGTGAGCAGTAGCCAGGGTGGTGCCCTCCCATGGGGAAGGGCAGGTGAGAGATGTCCAGCACTCCACACGCCCCCTGAGCCAATCCCATCTGAGCTATAAGAGGGCCTCTCCACTGTCTTGGCCTCCAGATAAACACAGGGCGCTGCCTAGCGACTGCACAGTGGCATTGCTCCAGAGAGGTGGTACAAAGTGTTTCCACGGCGAGCTGAGCCTAAGCAGTGCAGCTGTGGCCATACTTAGAGCCCAACTGCAGAGTGTGGTGTCTGCCCGGGGGCCTGTTCTGCTGCTGTACCCACCTCATGGCTGCCAGATTGTGGAGACGGGCCATTTTTCTCTGTCATCTAAAACTTCTTAGTCAGACACTCTGGGAGCTGGTGTGTCTGGAGAGCCATTTTGATCTCCATCCATGACCCCTCTACAGTTTCCTTTAGTAATTTCTGACTGGGTGCAGTGGCAGCTGGGGTGGGAGGATCTCTTGAGGCCAGAAGTAGGAAACCAGCCTGGAACACAGTGACACCCAGTCTAAATAAAAGTGATTTCTTATGTCTACTATACATTTTCCTTTATATCAGTAACACTTAAGGTAAGTGTTACTGTTACTAATGCTTTCTATGTAAGGACTGATGGGATTGCCAGTTCTTGAAATAAATACTGATGATATCGTCATTTCACAAATGAGGAAACGTAGTATAAAAACAGGCTTAAAGACTCCTCCAGGCCGAGCGCGGTGGCTCAAGCCTGTAATCCTAGCTCTCTGGGAGGCCGAGGCAGGCGGATCGTTTGAGCTCAGGAGTTCCAGACCAGCCTGAGCAAGAGCGAGATCCCATCTCTAGTATAAATAGAAAGAAATTAATTGGCCAACTAATATATATAGAAACAAAAAAATTAGCCGGGCATGGTGGCACATGCCTGTAGTCCCAGCTACTCGGGAGGCTGAGGCAGGAGGATCGCTTGAGCCCAGGAGTTTGAGGTTGCTGTGAGCTAGGCTGACGCCACGGCACTCACTCTAGCCTGGGCAATAAAGTGAGACTCTGTCTCAAAAAAAAAAAGACTCCTCCAGCCACATTCCAGTAAGTGGCTGATTCAGAATCTAATCTATGTTGTTAGGCTGCCAATTCAAGTTTCTTAACCATGGAGCTACAGTAAAAGGCAAATTACTTTTATCTAACTCCTCATTGTCTGTGTTTTGTTGGTATTTTATTTTATTTTATTTTTTTGAGAAAGAGTCTCGCTTTGTTGCCCAGGCTAGAGTGAGTGCCATGGCGTCAGCCTAGCTCACAGCAACCTCAAACTCCTGGGCTCAAGCAATCCTGCTGCCTCAGCCTCCC
>VSMD01021657.1:0-16166 GCA_008750895.1 Mirza zaza
CATGCGCCACTATGCTCGGCTGATTTTTTCTATATATATCTTAGTTGGCCAGTTAATTTCTTTCTATTTATACTAGAGACAGGGTCTGGCTCTTGCTCAGGCTGGTTTCGAACTCCTGATCTTGAGCAATCCGCCCGCCTCCGCCTCCCAGAGAGCTAGGATTACAGGCGTGAGCCACCGCGCCCAGCCAACTTTTGGTGGACTTGGTGGTGGCAGTGGATATGCAGATGTTGACACAATTTTTCTATCCCTCTACCTCCCATAAAAACTTTTGAGGTAACCACATGGGTTTTATTTTATGTATTTATTTATTTATTTATTTTGGAGACAGGATCTTGCCTTGTTGCCCAGTCTGGAGTGCAGTGGCATGATCACAGCTCACTGCAGCCTCAAACCCCCAAGTTCAAGTGATCCTCCTACTTCAGCATGCCGAGTAGTGGGGACTACAGACATATGCCATGAGGCCTGGCTAATCTTAAAAATTTTTTGTAGAGATTGGTGCCTCACTGTGTTGCCCAGGCTCGTCTCAAACTCCAGGCCTCAAGCGCTTGGCCTCCCAAAATGCTGGGGTTGTAGATGTGAGCCACTGTGCCCAGCTCTACATGGATTTAGACCGTTAATAAGATTGGGTGAATATAAAGGGAAAGTGTAAAATATGGTCTCTACTGTATTTGTAATTTAATTATTTCTGCAAAGTAAGAATTTAGGAAGGTTTCATGAGGATTTGGATGGAAAAGTCCACCTAATGAAGCAGTAAAAATATGCATCAAGGAAAATATTCAAGATAAAGTTCAGGCAGTAGTTTGTCTTCCAGGATGCTCTGGGCAACTTTTGCATCCCATTGGAACTTTGGTATTTTCATCGTAGTATATGTTTCAAGTTTCTATTTTTTATCATGTGAAATGATTATAGTCACCTGTACAAACATTTCCTTATTAAACACCCATTATGTGCAAAGTTCTCACAAATTTATTTTGTCTGTGTCTATTCTCTTTAGGTCAGATGTCATGTAATCCTTCCTTTGGTGGCATCGGAAAGGGGCATTTAATGAGAGAAGTGGATGCCTTGGATGGCCTGTGTTCTCGCATCTGTGACCAGTCTGGTATACATTACAAAGTATTAAACCGGCGTAAGGGACCAGCTGTGTGGGGTCTGAGAGCTCAAATTGACAGGAAACTTTATAAACAGAACATGCAGGTAAGAATAGGGCATGAGCACAGGAAAGATTATGGTGATTGTTTAACTGCTGTGTGTCAGCTGGCATTGTCTTTTGACAGAAAGAAATCCTGAATACCCCACTGCTTACTGTTCAGGAAGGAGCTGTGGAAGATCTTATTCTTACAGAACCAGAGCCCGAACACCCCGGGAAATGCCGTGTCAGTGGTGTTGTTTTGGGTATGTACTGGTTATCGATGGTAATGATAGCATATCGAACTTTTGTGAGAAATTCATTTCAGAGCCAAGTATGGAGATGTTTTGCTTATTCCAGGAAATTATTATTTTTTTTTTTCCTGGATGAGAAAAACTGTATAAATAACTATGTTTTCAGAGTTTATCATTTAGTGAGAACTTGTGATATCTACAAAGCAAGGACTCCTATCTTGCCGCGGCAGGAAAGCTGGGAATCGGGTGGTCGCCTCCTAGTATGTACTGCCTGTCTCTGCACACGTTAGCAATCAAGTTAATTAAACTCATTGTGGTTTAGAACCAGGCCTCTAGCTCAGAGAGGGCTTTGAATGGCCAATTTCTTCCTCCCTTTTCTCCCTCCCACCTGCCTGTCCTTCTGCCTTGGCTGCCCTGGTTTCCTCCCCTCAGGGTTCCACAGTCCATACCTCCTCCTCCCTGTTAAAACACCCACCAGCTCTGTAGTTAAGACCCCCTTAAGTTGGAAGAGGCAGAAAGGCAATAACAGTGAGGAAGTTAAGACAAGGACGAAGTCAAGACATCTGGAAAGAATTACCCAGTCCTGGCTTCGGAGCAGCCCATTGAACCAGGGACTTGAACTAACCCCAGGCAAAAACTTTTCTCCCAATTTGCACTCCTGGGGTCTGGGGCTTCACTGGGCTTTTTAAAAAATCGATACCAAAAGGTGGCAGGGGGAGACTGAAGCGAAAAGAAAAAAATGTATACACATCTACCTTGTGAAAAAAGAAAAAAAAGAGAGAAAAAAATTTAAAAACTGAAAAAACACTCTGTTTTTCTTTTTAAGAGACAGAGTCTTGCTGTGTTGCCCAGGTTGGAGTGCAGTGGCCATTCACAGGACTGATTATGGCACACTACAGCCTTGAACTCCTGGGCTTAAGTGACCTTCCTGTCTCAGTCTCCCAAGTAGCCGGTACTACATGCTCCCACCACTACATTGGCTTCTTTTCATTTTGACATTCATGAAGTTCAAATTCTGGGCTAATTAGTACCATATGAGTATGGAACTTTATAGCCTGCATATTTATGTCTTTTCCACCTGGTCTTTCTATTGTAATTTCTATTTTTTCTAGTTCTGACTTTAAATTTTAAAAGTGTATTTTACCAGCTTTTTTTATTTAAAGGAATTATATATTTTAACATTCTAAAATTCTGATATACTAATTTTTTATCAAAGTGATACATAAAAATAATTTTTTAAAAAGTTAAATGAAATTTAGAAATTTGTGTGGGAAAACAACTGTCTCCCTCCCTGAAGACAACCACTTTAGCTTTTTAGTTATCACTTCTGGTATATACCTCCATATTTCTAAATAATATGCTTATATTTTTACTTCCTAAATTACAGTCTTAGACATTACCTATTAACTTTTTGTTATGGTAGCTCTCTTTAATCCCCTACTTTTGGCCGGGCGCGGTGGCTCACGCCTGTAATCCTAGCATTCTGCGAGGCCGAGGCGGGGTGGATTGCTCGAGGTCAGGAGTTCGAAACCAGCCTGAGCAAGAGCTAGACCCCGTCTCTACTAAAAATAGAAAGAAATTAATTGGCCAACTAAAAATATATATACAAAAAATTAGCCAGGCATGGTGGCTCATGCCTATAGTCCAGCTACTTGGGAGGCTGAGGCAGGAGAATCGCTTGAGCCCAGGAGTTTGAGGTTGCTGTGAGCTAGGCTGATGCCACGGCACTCACTGTAGCCTGGGCAACAAAGCGAGACTCTGTCTCAAGAAAAAAAAAATCCCCTACTTTCTTTCCCTCTAACCTTACAATATAATCATACCATAATTTTTGGTTTTAAATAATAGTATTTATGTCATTCTGATTATTTAAATATTGTTTACTGCTGATCCAAGTAGTAAATTATGTTTGTTTCTTTCATATGCTTCTTTGTTTTGCCTTTGGTTAATAATTGCATTATTTTATGTATTTTTTATAAACAAGGAAAGCTGAAGAATTGCTTTATTTTTTATTTCCTTAGTTTTCTATGTATCTATCCAACTTTTTCATCAGAAATATCTATCAATATCATTTTTCGAAGTCAAATGTCAAGTAATCAGTCAATTCTATTTTTTTTCCTTGATACTTCCTTTTTAGAGACATCAACTTTCACAAGCCCCAACCCATATCCACTATAATCAGGACAATTGCTCTCTCAGCCTATTTTCTTCTATTATTTTTTTGTGCTCTCTTTCTGTAACTCCTGTCCCTTCCTGAATTGGTCCTCTAGGTTTCTTCTGTTTTTATTTTTTGTCATTTTGCCATACCCTCTTAGATTTCCTCACCCTCATTGTCCAAATTCTTCTAGTGAATTTTTTTAAATGTATTATATTTTGTATTTATAGGTAGTCTTTTTTTTCTGATTGTTTCCTTTTCTTAGCTTCTTGTTCTTGGTTTGTGAATCTGATATCGTCTCGATTCTATATAAGGATTTTAGTTATAGATTTCTGAAGTTTCCTTCTGATTTATATATTGTTTTCTCCAGATTTCTTTTTTCTTTTTTAATTTTTTTATATTATCGTTTTTTATTTTTTTATTTTTTTTGCCCATCCATGTACTTGTATCTCTAGATTTCTTTATTCTGTTTGCTTGTTTGGGCTGCTATCTTCCATGTACACAGCCTTCATCAAACATCTAGGAAACTTTGGTTGTCCGTTCACATTTTTTTTTTTTTTTTTTTGAGACAGAGTCTCACTCTTGCCCAGGCTAGAGTGCCATGGCGTCAGCCTAGTTCACAGCAACCTCAGACTACTGGGCTCAGGCAATCCTCAGCCTACCGAGTAGCTGGAGTTACAGGCATGTGCCACCATGCCCGGCTAATTTTTTCTCTATATTTTTAGGTGGCCAATTAATTTCTTTTATTTTTTAGTAGAGACTGGTCTCACTCTTGCTCAGGCTGGTTTCGAACTCCTGACCTTGAGCAATCTGCCCGCCTCCAGCCTCCCAGAGTGTTAGGATTACAGGCGTGAGCCACCGCGCCCGGCCCACATTTTTTAATGAGGCATTAAAACACTGATTGGAAGATTTGTGCATGCTGTTGATTTTATTGCCTGTCTGATTCTGTAGTGATAACTAAGAATTGAATTGGCCTTTTTGTTGCTGAATTTCCAAATATCGAGGTCTGTTAGTTCTTAGGAGAAGAATCATTCTTCCATCTAGGGGAATAATATGGCCGCCTATTAGCAATCTGGGGACAAGATGTTAAAAGAGGCTGTGCTAGGGAGTGTAATCTTTTAAAATACATACCTTAATTCCTGTTTTCATTTTCATTCTACTATATATTTATTAATGTTTTCGAATGAGAAATACATACACATGACAAACAATTTAAAGGGTACAAGAGCATATAGAATGAAGTCTCTTTCCTTCACCTTATCCCCTAGCCAACCAGTTTTCTTTCTCAGGAGCGTTTTCTGATCCCGGTTTCTTGCATAGTCTTTCTATCTGTGCATATATACATGCCTTCATGCATATGTATACATGTTTTTTATTTTGTTCACAAAGTAGCAGCATATTATACACACTGTTGTATACTTTTCCCCCCCACTTAATCTGTGTCTGCTTTGCTTTTGGAGTCCATGTATCTTTTTTAAAAGTTTGTGGGCTTGTTCTGGTGGTTACCTTAGTAACCATGATTTTCTATGCTTAATTTTCTCTTTCTTCAGTTAAAGTTTATTGACTTCCCTCTGTGAATGATTACTAAATTATGTGCTAGCTTTGTTTTCATTTCCTTTCCTTCTCCACCCCACTTCCTTTCTTCTCCAGATTTAATGATTATAATATTTGTATTAGGGTAGACTTTTATTATACCCTTATTTATACTTCTATTACTTGATTTAATATCTTTAAATGCTGTTTTGGATTCTGTCTATATTTTGTAGGCCCAACAATAACAATTTTTTTTGCGGTGAAGCATGCATAACATAAAATTTACCATTTTAGCCCTTTTTAAGTGTACAATTCAGTGCCATTAAGTACGTTCACAGTGTTGTACAACCATCACCACTAACCATCTCCAGAACTTTGTCACCACCCCAAACTCAAATTGTGTCCCCATTAAACAGTAAGTCTACGTTGCCTGAAGAATAAACCTCCATTTTCCCATAAGGTATATCTGTCTAGGGACAATAGCTTAATATGTAGATTTCAACTATTTCTTTCACTTTCAGCCCCAGGTTTCATTCCTCAGTTCTTATTTTCAGTTCTCCAATTTCTGATCCTTTCTAGGACAAATTAGTTTGTTCTCATTGGTATCTTCTCTTCAGGTACTTGAGTTATAGCTGTCTCCCCTCTGCTAGGTTAGCTGTCATTCTTCCAACTACTTTCTTTCAAAAATATGTTGAAATCTCTTATCTTTTGACAAGTTCTTTCTCATTATTTGCCCTTCTAGTTTTATACCTCTTTTACTCCTTTATTTAATGTCCTTGGAGTTTCAGGAGGGAGAAGAAATTATGTGAGCTAGTCTGCCATATTTAACCAGAAGTCTAAAATTAATTTTTAAAATTAACTAAGACTTGGCCAAGTGCAGTGGCTCACGCCTGTAATCCTAGCACTCTGGGAGGCCAAGGCAGGAGGATTGCTTGAGCAAGAGCAAGACCCTGTCTATACTATAAATTATCTGTACTAGAAAGAAATTAGCCAAAACAACTAAAAATAGAAAAAAATTAGCCAGGCATGGGGGTGAGTGCCTGTAGTCCCAGCTACTTGGGAGGCTGAGGCAGGAGGATCACTTTAGCCCAGGAGTTGCTGTGAGCTAGGCAGACGCCATGGCACTCAAGCCTAGGCAAGAGAGTGAGACTCTGTCTTAAAAAAAAAAAAAAAATTAAGTGAGACTAACTTTTCAGTGCTGATTTGATTTTAGGAGGATGTGAATTGGTGACAACACATTGTATTCTCTCTATGAGATTTCTTAGATTCTTGAGATTGCTAATACATAGCCTTCTTACTTAAAATTTGTTTTCCGGGGTGGGGGAAATGGGGAGATATTGGTCAAAGATTGCACATTTTCAGTTATAAGATGAACAATTTCGAGTTCAAAACCAGCCTGAGCAAGAGTGAGACCCCGCCTCTACTATAAATAGAAAGAAATTAATTGGCCAACTAATATATATAGAAAAAATTAGCCAGGCATGGTGGCGCATGCCTGTAGTCCCAGCTACTCAGGAGGCTGAGGCAGGAGGATCGCTTGAGCCCCCAGGAGTTTGAGGTTGCTGTGAGCTAGGCTGATGCCACGGCACTCTAGCCCAGAGTGAGACTCTGTCTCAGAGAAAAAAAACATAAACAAAAACCAAATATTAAAAAAAGATTCTCAGGTTTCTAAAGATTGAAAGTTTTTCTGTAGTTCTAATGTAAAATAGTCACATTCCATTTTGATGCATGTAACAATTAACGGTTTTACTCTTTTTCTTGTCCTTTAGCGGATGGAAGCACAGTAAATGCAGAAAGTGTGATTTTGACTACTGGAACATTTCTGAGGGGCATGATTGTAATTGGATTGGAGAGGCATCCAGCAGGACGGTTAGGGGATCAGCCTTCTGTAGGGTTGGCTCAGACTTTGGAGAAGTTGGGGTTTGTGGTGGGAAGGTTGAAGACTGGGACTCCACCCCGCATTGCCAAAGAGTCCATTAATTTCAGCATTCTAGACAAGCATACACCAGATAATCCATCCTTACCATTCAGCTTTGTCAATGAAACAGTGTGGATTAAGGTAAGATAATTTATGAAAACCTGGCTTTACAGCTGATATTTATGACAATTCACAGCAGGAGTTAGTCTAACCATTTGTTTTGTTTTTTTTCTTTTTTGGCAGCAGTTCACTATTATAGTATCACTATTGCTTGCAGTGCAAAGAAGTAATCTTTAAGAGGAGTAGCTAAATTTGCTAACTGGGTGTTTCTGTATAGTCTTAAATTTCATTACTTTGGAGGGAAGCAGCAGCAAAAAAGAAAATAAATCATTACTTCTATAATTTTACCTATTTTGTAAATTAAGTTTTTTGAAACAATTTCAGACCTACAGAAAATTTGCAAGACTATTACAACAAATCATTGGAAATAACCCATTGTTAATATCTTAACCTTATTTATTTCTCTCTGCGTATAGACATATTGATATATATGTATATATTTAATTTATAAGACAGTAATATGCACATTCTTATTCTTTTTTTCTGGAATGTTTTTCTTTTCTGGAACATTTGAGGGTAAATTGCAGAGATCATGAGCCTTTACCTCTAAATATTTCAGCCTGTATCTCTACTAAGCGCAAAGACATCCTCTTGTATAACCTCAATGTGGTGATGAAATTTGCAGAATTTAACACTGATACAGTGCTGTTATCAAAAACAAAGTCCATAGTCAGATTTGGCTAATTGTCCAGTATTGTCCAAAGCAGCCTTTTTCCCCCTATCTTAGATCATGCATTATATTTGTCATTTCTTTTTTTTTGAGACTGAGTCTCACTCTGTCACCCTGGGTAGAATGCTGTGGTGTCAGCCTCAGCCCAGCTCACAGCAACCTCAAACTCCTGGACTCAAGAGATCCTCCTGCCTCAGCCTCCTGAGTACCTGGGAATACAGGCATGTACCACCATGCCTGGCTAATTTTTTCTAGTACAGACAGGGCCTTGCTCTTGCTCAGGCTGGTCACGAACTCCTGACCTCAAGCAATCCTCCCTCCTCGGCCTCTCAGAGTGCTAGGATTACAGGTATGAACCACCGTACTCAGCCTGTCATTTCTGTTTTTTTTTTTTTTTGAGACAGAGTCTCACTTTGTTGCCCAGGCTAGAGTGAGTGCCGTGGCATCAGTCAGCCTAGCTCACAGCAACCTCAAACTCCTGGGCTCAAGCAATCCTTCTGCCTCAGCCTCCCGAGTAGCTGGGACTACAGGCATGCGCCACCATGCCCGGCTAATATTTGCTATATGTATTAGTTGGCCAATTAATTTCTTTCTATTTATAGTAGAGACGGGGGTCTCACTCCTGCTCAGGCTGGTTTTGAACTCCTGACCTCGAGCAATCTGCCTGCCTCGGCCTCCCTAGAGTGCTAGGATTACAGGTGTGAGCCACCTCGCCCGGCCCCTGTCATTTCTTTTTAATCTCTAATCTGGAACAGTCCCTTTATCTTTCATGATACTGACTTTTTTTTAAGAGTACAGGCCACTTTTGCCTATCTTTTGAGTTTTAAAAGATATGGCCAGGTGTGGTAGCTCACGCCTGTAAACCTAGCACTCTTGGAGACTGAGGCAGGAGTATCCCTTGAGGCCAGGAGTTTGAGACCAACCTGAGCAAGAGTGAGACCCCATCTCTACAAAAAATAGAAAAATTAGCTGGGCATGGTAGCACACACCTCTAGCCCTAGTTACTTGGGAGACTGAGGCAGGGGGATCCCTTGAGCCCAAGAGTTTTAAGTTGCTGTGAGCTACAGTGTTGCCACTGCATTCTAGCCTGGGCGACAGAGCAAGACTCTTTCTTAAAAAAAATAAAAAAGGATAGTATATGTTTTAGGATTGAGGATTAATTATTGATGGTCCTCGTTTCTGGTGAGCGTTATCTGAAGAGTAACTTCAAATATTCTGTTATTTTGAGCAAGTCACTTTTATATTTTTGCTTTGGTAAAATGCAAATTATAATTTCTTAAGTATATATATTTATTAACTATTGTAAAATTTCAGGTTTACACAAAGTAGGGAAATAGTATAATAAATCCATGCAACTATCACCCAGCTTCAACAAATAACACTTTGACATTCTCGGTTCATCTTTTCTCCTCAACACTTCTGTTTTTTGCTGAGATTTAAAGCCACGATCCCAGACATCACATCATTTCACTTATAAATACTTTGGTATATGTGTTTAACAGATTGGAACTTTAAAAAAAAACATAACACCATTGTCACACCCAACAAAACATAATTTCTTTTTTTATATAGAATGTTTATTACTTTTTTATTCATTTTTTATTTTTTGCTAAGGTTCAAGCTAAAAACATAATTTCTTTTTTTTTGAGACAGAGTCTCGCTTTGTTGCACGGGCTAGAGTGAGTGCCATGGCATCAGCCTAGCTCACAGCAACCTCAAACTCCTGGGCTCAAGCAATCCTCCTGCTTCAGCCTCCCAAGTAGCTGGGACTACAGGCATGCGCCACCATGCCTGGCTAAGTTTTTCTATATATATTAGTTGGCCAATTAATTTCTTTCTATTTATAGTAGAGACGGGGTCTCCCTCTTGCTCAGGCTGGTTTCGAACTCCTGAGCTCAAATGATCCGCCCACCTCGGCCTCTCAGAGAAAAACATAATTTCTTAACATCATCTATTATTCAGTGTTCAATTTTCCCTAATTGTTTTAAAATTGTTTTTTACAGTTGTTTTATTTTGAACCAGGAACCAAATAAGATCGATTGCCTTGGGTGTTGTTTTCTAACAGTTCCTCTCCTTTCTTTTTCTTTTGGTTAACCTTATATTTGGAAGAAATCAAGTCATTTATTGTCTAGAACTTCCCTCATTTTAGATTTGTCTGATACCTTAATCATGTTCTTCTATCTTATTTCCTATAAACTGGTGGTTAGCTTTAGAGGCTTGCTTAGATTTAACTTCATCTTTTGGGTTGTTTATTTATTTTTGGCAAGAATACTTCATAAATAATATTGGACATTATGCATAGATTTAATGTGTATTAAAGTAAGTATATATTGTATGAAATTTATTTGAAGAAGCAAACTAGTAGAGAAGGAAAACAGTATTGTTTCTGGTTACTGTTTTTTAGCCAGAAGATCAGCTGCCATGTTACTTGACTCACACTAACCCTAAAGTGGATGAGATTGTCCTTGAGAACCTCCACCTTAATAGTCATGTTAAGGAAACTACAAGAGGACCCCGGTAAGGACAAAATGTCAGTGCTCATTTACTTTAAGGAATGATGTCAACCCTCTTTTGTTTGTTTCAATTTTTAAAATTTCAATGTCTTATTCTAGATACTGTCCCTCCATTGAATCAAAGGTTTTGCGTTTTCCAAACCGTCTACATCAAGTTTGGTTGGAACCTGAAGGAATGGATTCTGACCTTATCTATCCCCAAGGGTTATCCATGACGCTACCAGCTGAGTTACAGGAAAAAATGATCACCTGCATCAGAGGCTTAGAGAAAGCTAAAATGATTCAGCCAGGTAAAGAGGGTCACAGCTGCCCTTCAGTGTAACTGAGCCCTGCTTTAGCGGTCAGGAAGAAGGGCTTAGCTACAGTCATTGTTGCGTAGGGTCTCAGAGGATGAAGCCCAACATCTGTACATTTAAATAATCTTGTTATTGAAGGGCATTTAATAGTAATCTTTGCATCTCTACCTTGAGGCAAATCCAGCTCCTTTTTTACTTATTTTATGCCATTTATTCTTTGGTCAGGCTATGGAGTTCAGTATGATTACTTAGATCCCCGTCAGATCTCTCCTTCTCTCGAGACTCATTTGGTTCAACGGCTCTTCTTTGCTGGACAGATCAATGGCACCACTGGTTATGAGGAAGCTGCAGCTCAAGTAAGAGGTTACTGAAATGTTACTGTAAATCAAGAGGGACTATTTAACTTGTATTCCACCATTTCACGTCTGTTAACTATATAAATCTTAAACAACTCATAATTGTAATAGAAGGTGGTTTCTCTTTTAGGGTATATGGACATGGCTTTTGTAAATAATAGGATTTTAAAAACACATGTGGCTGTATTACTCTTTTCTGAGCTCTTAGATCTGATGCTGTATTTTGATTAGATTATTTTTTTATTATCTTTTTTTATTTTGGCATATAATGGGGGTACAGATTTTAATGTTTCAATAAATGCCCTTTCCACCCCTCCCCCTACAAGTCTGAGTCTCCAGCATGACCATCCCCCAAATGGTGCACATCTCACTCATTATGTATGTATATATCCGCCTCCCTCCCCTGATTAGATTATTGCATTGCTTCTGAAGCTTAAAAATTATTTTAACATAACTTTATTGAAAATTATATTATTCCTTGTAAGTGGGGAATTATGTTACTTTTATTTGTAAGTGGGAAAAAGCTAGAAAATTTTCATGGGTGTGTTTAAAAAAAAAATTAGCACACCACCCCCTCCCAGCCTTATCAGGAATGTTAGGTATCCCAGAAAGCAGTGAATCATAGCCTGTTGAAGTAGTACATCACCCATATGTATTCTATTTCCGAACATGGATCACATTTTCTATCTCTGTTTTATCCCTTATGGGCAGTGCCTGTTTTCTTCCTGTCCCATGCCATTCTTTCCAGCTAGGCTTCTGAATAGGATAGCCCTTTGTTCAAGTCATAATGGCCTTTTTAACATTTCAGTCCTCTTGTAGGGTGTGATAGCTGGAATCAACGCCAGTCTCCGGGTCAGTCGAAAGCCTCCCTTTGTCGTTAGCCGAACGGAAGGCTACATAGGAGTCTTGATTGATGACCTCACCACACTGGGCACCAGCGAACCCTATCGCATGTTTACCAGTCGAGTGGAGTTCCGTTTGTCACTGCGCCCTGATAACGCTGACAGCCGGCTCACGTTTCGAGGTAACTCTTCACTGAGCCCTGCAACCTGGCTTACTCTTCTTTGAAACCTCTTGTTATAGTCTCTCTTTCCCTTCCCTAGGGTATAAGGAAGCTGGCTGTGTGTCCCAACAACGATATGAAAGAGCTTCTTGGATGAAGTCTTCTTTAGAAGAAGGCATTTCTGTGTTGAAATCCATTGAGTTTTCAAGCTCTAAATGGAAAAACTTAATCCCAGAGGCTTCTATAAGTATTACCAGAAGTCTGCCTGTAAGGTATGCATTTTTAAAATAGACCTTTCTCACTTTTTATAGAAAAATAAGATCACTTCAGAGAGATATTACGTATAGTCCTCTTTTTTTGTTTTCAGAGATGGTGTGTCGCTCTTGCTCAGGCTGGTCTGGAACTCCTGAGCCCAAGCGATCCTCCCACCTCAGCCTCCCAGAGTGGTAGGATTACAGGTGTGAGCCACCTCCCCCAGCCCAGACATTACCTATAGTCATCTACCTGCACATTTTAAATGAATATGGCTTCCTTTTCGTGTCTTTTCAAAATCTTTTAGCTGTAATTCATTTATTTTTTCAGTATTAAAATATATATATAATTTTAAAATTTTTTTACATATAATTTCTCTGTGGCTCCCTTGAGTTCTTTTGGTTTTCCTAAGATTTAGAGGGCCCAAACTGAGAAATATAGTTATCTGCTCTCTTTTCTAGGCTTGGAGCAATGGGAGTGATCTCATCTTGTCCGTGAAACACCTTTGATAAAACCAAGAGTGTTATAAATTCTTTGGACTTACTCTAAGAGTCCCTTGCTGCATTTTAAGTTTTTGTCCTTGTTTTCAACTTTCCAGTTATATGGACTCGATAAGTCTAAAGGACATTAATATAGAGCATTTTTCTCCAGAGATATGTTCCTAAAGATGTTACATAATTCAAAAATCTGTATATTTTATCATTGATTTTTCCCATTTGAAAAAATGTAAACTAGTTAGGGTAGAAGAAGATACCCAGAGGGCATAACTACAATTATTGTAGCTTAGAAACACTTTGCACATCACAGTGATACTGGTCTTGCTTATGGTGGCATTGATCTTGTGTATTTTATCCCCCTTTTTTTTTTTTTTTTTTTTTGAGACAGAGTCTCGCTTTGTTGCCCAGGCTAGAGTGAGTGCCGTGGCATCAGTCAGCCTAGCTCACAGCAACCTCAAACTCCTGAGCTCAAGCGATCCTACTGTCTCAGCCTCCTGAGTAGCTGGGACTACAGGCATGAGCCACCATGCCTGGCTAATTTTTTCTATATATTTTTAGTTGGCCAATTAATTTCTTTCTATTTATAGTAGAGACGGGGTCTCGCTCTTGCTCAGGCTGGTTTCGAACTCCTGACCTCGAGCAATCCGCCTGCCTCGGCCTCCCAGAGTGCTAGGATTACAGGCGTGAGCCACCGCGCCCGGCCTAGGTGAGTTTTTAAAAGGTAATTTGGCCATATAATTTCCTTTTTAATTCAGGCATCTTCCCCTTCAAGAGAAAACAGTCCACATATTTAATTTCAGGAGAATATTTGCAATCTATTATTCAGCCTTCCTAAATGAACTTACTTTATCAATGCCTAGGCATATAGAGCTAAAAAGATAGAAAATCTGGCCAAAATACATTTATTACACTTACTGCATACATGCCAGGCTATGTGTGAAACACTGACAAATTGAACCTGAATCTAAACAGGCATTTTTTTAAACATAGGATATCAAATAATGGAAAGCATTAATCAAATTATAACCCAAAAAAGCCACATGTAAATGAAGTAAGTAATAGTTAACAGAGTAACAAGGTATCTATTAGGTCTACCTTGGGGAAGGGCTGGGGTCAAGTTGTGGGCAGAGGTACATAATATCAAGAGGGAAGACCTGTGCTCTCTTCAGCAACACATATACTAAAACTGGAACAATACAGAGAAGATCAGTTTTGTCCCTAGCAAACAAAAAAAACATTTTTTTTTTAAAAAGAGGGAAGACCTGAGATGAGGATAAAAAGGATTAAACTGGCCAAAGGAGCACCAGCGCTTCCTAAGACTAAACATACCTCATGTTTCTCTCACTAGTTTGAGCTCAAGTGCCCATGAATCAAGTTATTGGAAATCTCACCTGATCTACCTGTTGCATCAGTAGTTAGGCAAATTCTCTTGGTGACCTATGTAAGTTGCCTGGTAATTTTAGGAATTTTCCCCATTAGCTGCATATATTGCTCTCTTATCCTCTTGCTTTGGCCCAGGAGGCTTTAGCCCATCCAGAGTGGGTAGTAAAAGAACTGGGAATTAACCGTCAAAAGTCCCCATGTGGCCTGAGTGCAGTGGCTCACACTTGTAATCCCAGCACTTTGAGAGTCTGAGGTGGGAGGATCTGTTGAGGCCAGGAATTCAAGGCCAGCCTGGGCAACATAGGGAGACCACCATCTCTAAAAAAATGTTTTTTTAAATTAGCCAGGCATGGTGGTGCACACCTGTAGCCCTAGCTACTCAGGAGGCTAAGCCAGGAGGATCTTGTTAGCCCAGGAATTGGAGGTTACGGTGAGCTATGATCACACCACTGCACTCCAGCCTGGGCAATAAAGTGAAACTCTGTCTCAAAAAAAAAAATTCCCAGCCGGCACCGTGGCTCATGCCTGTAATACTAGCACTTTGGGAGGCCGAGGCGGGCGGATTGCTCGAGGTCAGGAGTTTGAAACCAGCCTGAGCAAGAGCAAGACCCCGTCTCTACTATAAATAGAAATTAATTGGCCAACTAATATATATAGAAAAAATTAGCCAGGCATGGTGGCGCATGCCTGTAGTCCCAGCTACTGGGGAGGCTGATGCAGCAAGATTGCTTGAGCCCAGGAGTTTGAGGTTGCTGTGAGCTAGGCTGACTGATGCCATGGCACTCACTCTAGCCTGGGCAACAAAGCGAGATTCTGTCTCAAAAAACAAACAAACAAACAAAAAAATTCCCTGTGACCTCGGGGAAGTTCAGGGTGGTGCTAAAGATTGAGCTATTTAAAAACTCTTAAAACAAGGAGATTTCATGAGCTTGGTTGGGGAATGGATCCACTGCCTGGAGGGTGGCTCACCCCAACTCCATGGGACAGACCTTGCCCTGTCTTACTCTACAGCTGTATCCTTTATAATAAACCAGTTAATTTAAGTAAAGTGCTTTTCTGAGTTCTATGGACTGTTTTAGCAAATTATTGAACCTGAGGAGGGGGTTGTGGGAACCCCCTGAACATACAGCCGGTCGGTCAGAAGTACTGGTGGTCTAAGACTTGCAACTGGCACCTGGAGTGGGGGCAGTCTTTTGAGACTGAGCCGTTAACCTGTGGGATCTGAGGCTAACTTCAGATGGTGTTGGAATTGAATTAAATTGTAGGACACCCAGCTAGTGTCTCAGAGAATCAATTAGTGTGGGGGGGGAACCCACACGTGCTAAGAGTGTTCAATAGGTAGAAAAATCAGAGATTCCACAAATTGAGTTGGTGTAGGTCAAACACACAGGGCTGCCCAATTTTCTTTTTTTTTTTTTTTTTTTTTTGAGACAGAGTCTCACTTTATTGCCCAGGCTAGAGTGAGTGCCGTGGCGTCAGCCTANCAAGCAATCCTGCTGCCTCAGCCTCCCAAGTAGCTGGGACTACAGGCATGTGCCACCATGCCCGGCTAATTTTTTCTATATATATTAGTTGGCCAATTAATTTCTTTCTGTTTATAGTAGAGATGGGGTCTCACTCTTGCTCAGGCTGGTCTCGAACTCCTGAGCTCAAAGGATCCGCCCACCTCGGCCTCCCAGAGAGCTAGGATTACAGGCTTGAGCCACCGCGCCCGGCCACCAATTTTCTGTTATAAGCAAGGGGAGGCAAATCCTAAAGGGGATTGGCAGATGATAATGAGTATTTAAGAGAAGATCAAGACTTTCCCTTTGCCTTATTGTTCAAGCGTATATTTTTAGATTAAGTCCAGATACTGGAAGAATCCTTTGCAAAACAACTTTAAGATACTCTTAGAAATGGAGCATCATTTTTTTTTTTTTTTTTTTTTTTTGAGACATAGTCTCACTCTGTTGCCAGGCTAGAGTGCCATGGCGTCAGCCTAGCTTATAGCAACCTCAAACTCCTGGGCTCAAGCGATCCTCCTGCCTCAGCCTCCCAGGTAGGACTATAGGCATGCGCCACCATGCCTTGCTAATTTTTATATATATATA
>VSMD01021658.1:0-27035 GCA_008750895.1 Mirza zaza
GAGAGAGAGAGAGAGAGAGAGAGAGAGAGAGAGAGAGAATATCCTCTAGAGAAAGAACATAAGGAATATATGAGATCTACCTGGAAAGCATCCAGCCATTATTAATATAAGGAGAACAGTCTGTGTGACATTGATGTAACCTGGCAGCCAAGGCGAATGGACCGGGATGCGCATGTGTGAACAATGACACCCGTCACTGTACTAGTCAGCGAGGCACTAGACACTGTTGAGTGAGCATGTGTACTGTGCGGCCACTGCACTCTAAATGACTGAGTGAGTAAAGCAACTAATCTGCACCAAAATTTGCATTAAGCTTGAACATTCCTTTGCTGGGAAGGACGCTGGGAAAAGTGTGTCAGGTGCCAAGGTGCTACCTTGAAGGGGACCGAGGTGTCATTGTCCTATGTACAGTGTTTCCTGTATCTCGTATCTTCTTCAATAAGTATCTCTATTTTTCTTATTACATGGCTGGATACTTTCCAAACAGACCTTGTATAATAATGTAATATATTATAATAGGCTAGTATAATTAAGAGAAATCGGGACAGGAAGGAAGTTTGAAGGTGAGCACTTCTTTTTACTAGAACTGTCACAGAAGACACGTACCTGAAGTGACAACTGAGTTGTATGCATTCATTTATTTATGAAACACATTCTGTAGGATAGAAAGTTTTGTAAGCACATGCCAACATTTGTGAATGACAGGCAAAGATCCCTACCATCACTACTTTCTAGGGATGGTGGAAGAAGGAGAACCAAAAATCTGACCAAGTAAACATAATAGATAATGAATATGAGAGAGTGTGATATGTGCCACAGGAAAGGTGATGCATATAAGTGACATCCTAGGAGCTGGTAGAAAGTTGTCATTTGAACAAGGTGATCAGGCATAACACTCGCACCTCCCCATGTCAGCCAGGCCCCGTGAGAGCCCTACTGCGCCTGCGTCCTCCATCCCAGGAGTGGGCGCCCCTGGGGCGGAAGTGCAGCTTTCACATCCGGGGCGAGCAGGCACGCCCGGGAAATTCTGAGGGCAAGGAAGTGGGTCCTGTTGCATGGCCTTCTGGCAGGAAAGCAAGGACCAAAAAAGCCTGGTAAGTGGCCTCCAGAGAATGGAAAATAATAAATAGCAAATAGGATCCACCAAAGACCTGGGTGCGCACCTTCGCTGCAGACCTGCATTTGCCTTTACTTGTCCATCAGATACCTACAAACACACTAAGTCCGAAGCTGGATTCATACTCTGCGCGTCAAATTTGCTATTCCCCTAATGGTCTTTCTCTGTGTAAGGGCCTACACGTCAGAACAGTTACCAAGTGCCGTAGGTCGTTGGACTGTCTGCGCGCTTCTTGTTATTTTGCCCTTCCCCTCCATCTGCGTGGCCACCGCCTTGGTTCATGCCTTGATCATTCATGGAGCTAAAGTAAAGTTTAATAATAGCATACTCTTTGGTCTTTTTTTTCATTTTTTTCTCTTTCTCTCTATGCTTTTAATAAGTATACATAGGAATACACTTATGGCTCAGAATTTTTTTTTCCACATAAATATTTTTAAATCATTAATAATGGCCTATAATCAAAATAAAATATTTTTGATTAAAAAGTAAATTGAAGAAAGTAATTGGGGTTTTACATATATATGAATTAAACCTAAAAGCATAATTCAATATGATAAACTAGAAATTATCACTCATCGGTAGGGTCAACTGGTAATAATGAAAGATTATTAGCTGAATAAAAAAAAACCCAGCAAAATAAGTAATTGTTTTAAGAGAGCAAGGAAAGTAAAATACTTTGGGAACAGCATCAAAATGCCATCACAGATTTTAAAAAATCACTGGCAAGATAAATATACTGCATATAAAAAGTGTTATTTAAAAGCAATGCATATCTTCCTCTGAAGTAGGTTAGAGAAAGAAAAAAAGTAAAAGCAATTCATAGACTTCTATTTTTTTAGAGAACTTTTATGTACAATATTTCATTTCAACCTCAGTATAATTCCATGGGTTCATAAAGTCATAATCCTTATGGTTGCTCCTCAGAAGAAATGCACTCTTTAATCATTCATTAACCCTGAATAACTCTTCTCTAGTCCTTCCTCATCTTCTAAAGATCCAGTGATATAAAGGTCATGGAAATATAGATTAAGACAACACATAGCATCAATATTTAATTTATTGACATACTTGTGATTCAAAAGTAAATGTGCCATGCCTACATTTTAATGGCCAAAGAAATTGTTCTTTATAGTTAAATTAAATTGCTATCATTTTTGCTAAAACTGTCAGAGTGGCTAATATATATTCATTATAGCAGAAGTTAAAATAAAATGAAAAGTTTTCAATAGTGTATTAAATTAGTTTGAATAATTCAGGTCAAAAAACTGACTTTTACTGAATTACCTCAATAAAAGAAAAATATGGGTTGTAGCTGTTTTCTTGAGTATTGTGGAAGTTGCAGGGGTAAGAAATTTACTAATTAATTCTGACTTATACTTAGGAATTCTAAGTAATGTTTTCAAATCTTTCTTCAAAATGGAGCCATTGCAAAACCAGAGATATATTCATTTGAGTCACTAACAATCAAAAGGCTATTGTCTGGGAAAAAATGGTTCATGAAAGAAGTTCAAATATTTGGAAAACTACTTTTAAAGAAAAACAAGTTTTTAGTAACACGCACATCTTTTTATCCTATTTCAGTACTTCCAAAACATGGCCACACACTAGAATTATTTATGTTATTTAATAAAAATGAAAAGTTCTAAAGTTAATCCATGAAGATTCTGATTCAATTGAGCTCTAGAAGTGGAAAATTTTTTTAAAAGTTCCCAACAGACTTGGATAGGACCAGTCTAAATATGAAGATTTATAATCTATGCCAAAATTTGCAACTATATAGGATTATGTTAAAGATCTAATAAACTAAAAACAAAAATTTAAAAACTGATAATAGTAACTACGTCATAAAAATCTAGGAACATAGTATTTCAGTGTGGAACTGCTAGAAGATTTAGATAATTTTTTTTCTATAATACAGAAAAATATAAATAATTCTGTAACTTGCTTAGGTTAGATCGAACAGTTATCTCTCAGAGATCCACTACATGGGCCACACAGTGCAGCTGGGCACTCATGTCAGTGTCCTGTAGTAAACAGAATCCTTTCAGGCAAGAGTAAAACCAAGTTAATATTTCTGCAATTGTTATTTTCTACACTCCATTATGTTATGTTTATTCTTACCAGTTCTTGCTGTGTGATTGCTTCAACTACAGCTATTTCAGGATTCTGCTTATGAAATGAAGGAATAAAGTATTTGGTGTAGAGATTTTAGGGCTGTTTAGGAGGAGCTTGTAAAACTTTTTTGAGATTAAATTCTGCTTGATGGATTTGTCTTATTTAATTTTATAATTTTTCAATATTTTTGTAAACTTCTATAATATTTATGAACTACTTTCATAATTAGAAAAAGAATTTCAAAAATATATCAAATGGAAATTGTAAGTGCTATGGATATTGTTAAAATGATCAAAGATATCTATACCAGGTGTCTCATTCAAGTGGCAAGATAATTCATTGAGTTAATTTGTGTGTTTTCATTCTTGTTAATATTTTTCCTTCTCTTTTTAGCAAGCTGTATCTTTGACCTCACTGCCTCAGAAGCAAAGCAAAAATTGCTTGCAGCCAGTCTACATTACTTTTTCTTCCACTAAAAAATTTGAGTTCATTGAGGGTTTAGGTACTGAGGGTTTAGAAGAGAAACCAAGCAAGAAAATTGTCTTCGAGAGGGGAAAGAATGAGTCAAAGGCTGTGTGTTGGATCTAAGGGACTCAGATTTTTTTAGATCCAGGTGTTTCACAGTATGCCAGAGCTAAGGGCACTTGGTACAGTGAAATAATTTGTGCATCTGAGTTAGTGGAATATGATACATAGTCATTATGCTTTTTTTTCTCTTCTCAAATACTAATTAAAGTTTCTTTTATATGCTTATATGGTGTGGAAGAATATTTCTCACAGTAAATGATACTGATTTTTTGCATCAAGATCCCCAAAGATATTTGTTAAAACATAATGCTAGTCACTGAGCCCTTTTCAGCGTTATTAAATTAGAATTTCTGAGAGCTAAGAAGCTGTAATTTAAATGAGCTACATAAGTCATTTTAATCACAGTAAAGTTTGAAATCTGTTGTTATAAAGGCATAAATTAATGTTTATTAAAGACCTTTATATTCAGAAACTAACACTCATTATATCATCATGCATCTAATATTAATTCTAGGGGCAAATGTTCCATCCTTTTCTCAGTCTGAGAGGACGTCTTCTCTGGTCCACAATAAGATGAGAAAATAAAGAGAATGCAGTGAGTATGTAACTAAGACACCATACCTTTTCCTTTCCTAATTCTTGACCTACTAGAGAACTGATTGTTACTTACAGAAGGATAATGAATCTTTATCTTACCCTAGTCACCTATATCCATTTGCTTTTGTCTAATCTAAGGTAAGTAAACATGGTATTTTTATTTTTTTCTGAAAGGACTTTTTGAGAAGGTACTTACATGAAGCAGATGCTTGAAAAATGCATAGCAATTAGCATAATTTCTCTTTGGCTCATAGCCATTTGGGTGTGGTTTTGGAATTAGAAAGAGGGACACAGGGTTGAGGGATAACACTTCGGTGTCGAAGGCAACGTACTTTGTAGAGAATATAGTATATTTAATATAAACTTAAAAATTATTTGTCAAGTGTGGGTATATATGTACACATATACATTTTACACTAAATACCCATTAACAACCACACATCTTCAATATACTCTAGTGGAGAAACCTCAGAGGATACTAAAACTTGGAAGTGCCCAAATCTGACCCAGACATGTGAGCTATACCTAAAGTCCCAGGTCTCATCCAGACAGTTCTGGGTAAGCCTTCCCTACATTCCTTAGGCAATTTGTTTTAAACAGGATGACTTAGATTTGTGATATTTACTCAGGTCCATTTATTATATCCTCCAGATTGTAGTAATGGAGGGAAAAAACTGATTATAAAATGAGACTGGACTGCATTTTGAGTGGAGTTTTCTAAAACAGAAAAATGAAACTGTAGTAGCTTACAGGGAAGTGTCTGTCAGCAGATGGAGAACAGAGAATCCTTGATATTGGGTAACAAGACTAGTTTCTGGAAGTTTTTCCATAGGGGCCTGACTCTTCTGAAAATCCCTTGGTTAAATGATTCATAATATTAATAACATGGGAGTTTCCCTAACACTCATCATAAGAGGAAAGACATTTTTTCCCTTATTCTCACAGGGTGTAGGTGGGATGAGGAAATTTTAGACAACTGACCTTAAAATCTACATGAACTTTCCCCCCAAAAAAGATAAAATTAACCATAATGCAAGCAATGTGGAATGACTGATTGCTTTTAATGTTCTTCTTAGAAAATAAGATGGGTTCATTGAACCCATCTCCAGTGAGGTGATAGAATTATGATTGCCTGTTACTATAACCCATTGTTTCTGACCAAGTGGAAGTCATAAAAGTGGCCAAATTCCTCTTTACTTTGCAACAATCACCTGGTTGTAAGCAATACCAGTGGGAATACTCTATGGGAAGCCCAGAATACTCAATACTCTATGGGAAGCCCAGAACTGCTCAGAGTTTTAGAAAAGGAGGAAGAGAAAGAGTCATTCTAATTATGACTAAGGGCTGAAACCTGTAGAGATACAACCTGAATGTGTTTAATACTGGTTTGGAGTAAATGATAAAGAAGCATAGTGGATTGACCTCTGCCTCTGTGTAACTTTTGTTTCTTTTACAAGAACCAAATTAAAATTATATGAACCTGAGATTTGTTTTAAAACATTCCAGAAAAGAAGTTATAGAATCAATTTAAATGAGATTGGTAAATCTTTTTTAATTATTAAATTTGACTGAATCGGAGTACATGTGGATTTATTATTAACCTTCACTTTTCCTTATGTATGCTTGAAAATTATGTGATAAAAAAAAAAATACATTGGGTTTTAGCCCAGAAAATGGTGTCATCTCTGACTTTAGTTCTGAATCAATGACCTTTTAAATTTCTTTTTCTTCCCCTAGCCCCCAAGGTGAAGTCTGGCTTTTTGTATATCAACACCTCTGTTGAAAACATTGTAACATTATAATGGGGAGGGTGATGGTCCTGAAACTTTAGACCATAATCAGTAAACAAGTTGCTGTGTATTGTAGTCCATGTTAGAAATGGAAGAATTGGAAAACAACACTTAAAAAATCTTCCAACTGATCTGGTTAGTTGAAGACATAGTAACTTCCTTTCCAAAATATAGTAGTAGAGAATGATTTTTAAGGAATGTCTGTATGTGTTTTTGTTTAGTAGTAAGTTGCCAGCTGTCTCTTCTTGAAGGATTGGCTTTAATCCTGATAGTATATTCTTCCTCCATTTTGTCTTAAAAGATCTTTTCTTTATCAAGTGAAAGTTCTAACATATGGTAGCATGGGAAAATATTTTTTAAAACTCATTTCATATTTTTCTTCAAAATTGTTTTGGAATTTTTCCAAAAAATCTAGGAATGCTGTTTTTGTTTAATATTCTTTTTGTCAATGCCATCTCTTCATCTCCTTGCTTTAATCATTTGCTTCTCCAATTTCTCCCTTCCATAATAATTTTTCTTCTCTATTCCATCTAGTCCCATAATGTTAAGCAGTTTATGCTATCACAGATATCTTTCTTATCCTTGTTTTTTTATCACTATTGACTCTGGTCACTACCTAAGACTTCTATGAGCACGTTATAAACTTGTGAAGCAGAAAAATGCATAATATGTAGAAGTAATACCTGGATCTTCCATTTTGCAGCAGTGAAAAGATGAAGGAAATAAACAATTTTCAACTTCTTATGTCCGACATTTTTCTAGAGGTATGTTGGTTGGGTGATAGTGAGTATGTTTATAAAGGTCTAGTTAAAAAAAAAAAAAAAAAAAACAGAAACCACAATAGCTACTTTAACAGAGAAAATCTAATATATGAAATTGCTTAAAGAGGTATTGGTGGGCTCAATACAAAAAAGGTATCACAAATAAAGTAAAGGGAGGAAGTGGCCACATTCTTAAGGTCAGGGGAAAAGGGAAGAGGTTGAAAGTATTAGAATTTAGAAGTTTAGAGGAGGAGCCCTGTAGAGCTAAGATTCAGTCTTCTTAGAAAGGGAGCAGGCCAACTGGTGCTGATGTTTTAGGAGCCTGGAGGAGGAGCTCCAGGTGAGCTCAGCTGAGCTAGGACCTTGGTCTTGCAGTGGAAGATGCTGCTTGCCTGGTGCTGGTACTTCAGAAGCTCAAATCCAGTGCTTTGCAAAGATGGGACCCAGAGTAGTCTATCCAGTTGGAAGCTCTAAGGGGATATCATGAGGCTGTTTTGGGAAGGGAGCTATCGTCAGGGCAACACTGTCAGGAATATCACTAGCATCACAGAACAGAGAACAGAAGTTTGGGGTTAGAGATGAGAGAAAATAAATTACCAGCACAATGAAACCCTTCTGCTACTCATCACCTATAAACACCTTTGTCCATATATGAGAATACTCATATAACAATAATAACTATTTTATCCTTTTGCCTAAAAATATTTGGTTATCATTTATACACATGAAGATGTTCTCATTTATTCCCTAAAAAGGGCAGACACAAAATTCAGTCAGTCATAGATTCCATCCCTGGATACTCTTCATTAGTCCTCACCTAAGAATTCTATAATGGAAAGACTAATTTGTGAAGTTAACCACTCATGAAAATCCTTAATAAAATAATAAAAGTAAGAATGAAGGACAAAGTAATTGGCACATACACACATTACATTACAACATGCTAGAAGGAACGCTGGCTTAGCTGCTATTATACTTGTGTTTGTAACCAGTCATGCAGCCATAGCTGATATCAGGCCCTGATTTGTAGAATTTGCTGATTTATATGATGCAAATACTCCCACAAAGGCTGATTTCAAGCTTCCAAAGTGATGTCACTGAGTACAGAGTTGGGAAATAATGCACATCAATGATTCTGGGAAGTCCATATGAGCCTACTCTTGCATGTCACTTCTTTCATAGTCTTGGAAGTTAAATGCACCTTCCCATTTTGCATTTGGCCATTTTGCACTCCTAATGCCATGGAAACAAGATGCAAAGAGGAGAGTATACTAGCCAAGGCAATGGATCCTATCAACAAGGATAAACTGGGGGTGCTGCTAACAGTGGGAGAAGAAAGACTTGTGCTTGAAACCTATGGGGTTCTCTAGGGGCTCCTCTCATTTTTCCATTCCAATTGGTAAAAGTAATGAAAAATTACAGCAAAACAAAGAACAAATAGACAAACCAAAATACAAACAGACAGATGGGGCAGGTCCACATCTGATTCAGACCTTTCAGAAATGAAAGTTGAAATCACTACCAAGTAAAAACTTTCAACCAGCTAAGACCCTAACAGAAAGCAAAGGGCATATTGAATGCATAATGGGTAAAGATCATTCACTAGTAATTTTTGTGTCCCCAACACCAAATAGTGTTTTTGACACATTTAACTGTTCAATGAATATCTGGCAACAGAATAAAATTTGTCTACCCAGCTAATTATCTAAATTGTCATTAAACCAAGTGGTACTTTCTGAATTAAATTATCAACTACATTAATGACTTTAGTTTTGCAATTCCCATGTTTATTTCCCAATATATGTATGTCAAAATATAACCAAAAAGTGACTAAATGAACTTTGCCATCCTGATAAAAATCTGAGTAATCCTGATTAGAGATTCCCAAGTTCCTCACTTCGCTTTTCATTTTATTGATATGAGGGATTTTGGAAAACTAAAGATAAAACATTCACCTTCAGCTGACTTGATTAGCAGGTGCAGAATAATAATAAATTATTAACTCGGATACTGAGCTTAAAGGAAGAATAACACAAATCCTCATGTAGTATACATTGTTTGCTGATTCTCAGTATCATCCCTTTCCTTCAAAGCCCTCCCAAAAACTGCAGGGGAAGCAAGCTAAAAGACACATTACCAGGATCCGTTGCCAGTAAGGGAGTGGCAAACACTCTTGTAAGTTTGGGAGGTGGGAGAAAAGGGGAATTCTGTCACAGGTGTGGGCAGGTGTGTGGGCAACAGCAGGAAAGCAATAAATGAAGGGTATTTTGGGCAGCCACAGAGAGTCCTTCTGAGAAGTATCCACTTCAGTGTTCTGTGGCTTGAAATCATTAGTGGAGGTTTCCTGAGGCTTTCAGGAGTCCTTCTGAAAATGACTCACACTGGTACTGCAGGCAGCTGAGGTCACTGGTGACAAACTCCCTGCTCTACTTTCATTTCTCAATTTCCTAAAAGTACCTTTTTCTCAGGCCTTGCAATGGTTTGGAAAGCTTCTAGTTATCTATCTATATATCTTTCCTGTATCATGTTTATCTGTGATTACCTATGCATGACACACCATTCTGTCCCATACTTTTTTCTTATAAGTGATATGAATAAGGTGGAGGAATAAGCAAAAAGAAGGCAGAAAAGATCAATATTTGTTGATTTTTTCTTTGAAATCAATACAAAAATTTCCTAGTCCTAGGGATCCTTAGGGATGGGTCAGGTAAACATTTGTCAAAAAATACTTGAAAACAGTATTGTTTTAGGAGTCTAGCAATCACATCTAAAATTAATGCTGCAATACTGTAGTTCTGTGAACCATCGGGCAGCAACTAAGGAATGGGCATTCTGAACCTTTATGGAATTGTTATTAAATTACCTAAAATATGATAGAATAATAGCAGTAAACATATTGCTAGCTAATATTAGCACTTAAAAATGCTTCGAGGTACAGGATGCATAATTTTCTCATATAAGATTCACTTTCCATCTACACTATGGTCACACTAGCTAAACTAGCCTCATCTTTTATGGACTTACCTCCTCACTCCTGCTTTTATACTTCTCCCCATTTCCACCAACACAAATCCAATTTATACTCGGCATACAAAGTATAGTTTTGAAAACAAAATTAGGATCACCAGAATCACTTGTTTTAAAACTTTGAGGGCTTCATTTTCTTTTATTAAAAAATCCAAATCCCTTTGTCCAGGGGAGCCCTGCAAGATAGGGCTTCTGCTTATCTCTCAAGCCTTATCTCATAATATTACACCCTTCTCCTTACTACAATGCAGCCACTCTGCCCTCTGCCATCTCCTTCCCTCCTGTGCTTTAGTACCTTGGCATCTGTTGTTCTTTTTCCCTGGTAAACACTTCTTTTGTGCCTTTTTGAAAAACTTTTGTATTATGTAATAATTTCAAATTTACATAAATGTTACCAGATAGCTTTAAGAACTTCCATAGACACTTTTTCTAGATTAGGATGCTGTCATTCATAACCAAAGTAAAACAATCACAATTGTGAAATTACCATTAATCAAATAATCCCTTCGTGATGGAGGCTGGCCATGGCTACCAGGAAGATCAAACACATGATTAGAGAGTTGGGACTTTCAGCTGCTCAACCTCTGGAAAAAGAGCCTAGAGACTGAGTTCAATCAGGTGACCAGTGATATACTCAATCACTGAAACCCCAATAAAACCTTTGGACTAAAAAAAAAAAATAGTGATTAAATATTATTATCTAATCCATAAACCCTATTCAAATATTTCAAATCTCACAATGGTCCCAACAATATACTTTAAAGAATCCAGTCCAGGACTATATGATACATTTAATTGCCAAGTCTCATTAGTCTTTTAGAATCTGAAATGATTCCTCAGGCCCTTCATGTATCTCATATCTTTCATGACAAGATTGAAGAGTACAGGCCAGTTACTTTATAAAATGTTCTATATTGATTTGTGTTCTCCTCATTACATTGTATCAGAAAGTACACAATGGCTAATTGTTACATTACTGGCAGTGTTAAGATAGTGCCAGGTTTCTCCACTGTAGAATTAATTAATGTTATGTATGTATTAATTCATAAGTTTTTTAAAGTATTTTGTAGAAATATGCTTTGACACTCTGTAAACATCCTGTTCCTCATCAAAATTTCACCCATCAATTTTTCCATCCATTTATGATTCACGCATGAATTAATTATCACTATTATGGTTGTCAAATGCTGATTTTCCAATCTCAGCATTCCTTTTACACCCATTAATTAGTATTCTACCTAAGGACAACTTGCCCTCCCTTCCATTTAATATATAGTTATTTACGTATATCTGTATAGATTTTGGATTTCTTTTTTATTCAAAGTTATATAATTGTTACTATCATCATTTATTTTCTTGCTCAAATTCTCTTATATGTGGTCAGTGGAAGCCCATTCAAAGCTGTTGCTGTATCCCTTTAACACATCTCTATCATTCTCTGGGCATTTCCTTACTTCCAGCCCAGTAAGTTGTTACGAGCTCATCCAATATTTTTCCTGTCCAAGTCCTAGAGTCAGCCACTTCTTCAAGAAACCCTGGTTTCTTAAAGGAAATTTATAAACCAAAGTCGGGGTTGTAGTTGTCCTCATTTCAAATGAAGCATCATTATTTATTGGCTGGTCTGTGGAGAGATTTTGAAAAAAATATGTGTATATACATACATACATACATACCTATATATCTCTATTTCTAACCCACTTATCTATAATTTATTTTTAAAAACAATTATTTCACACAGCTACTCTCAATTCTAGCCTTCCCATTTCCATGTCTGTAACTCTCATTTTTTAACAGTGAGAAACCTGGTTCACTTTGTTCTCAATTTATTTGCTTATTTTCTTGATCCTCCTATATTGTATGTATCAATCTTCTTAGAATCCTGGCAAAACTCAACACCTGTGGAGGGGGAAAAGAAGGAAAAGGAAGAAAGAAAGAGGAAGCCTCACCAAGTCTTTTAGCTAGTTCAATTTCATTCTTGAGGTCTTAACTCAAATACAACCACCCTTTAAAATCAGCCTTTTTCATACAGTAATATATAGGTCCTAAGGAAAAAATTGACTACCTAGTTGTTATAATGTTTTATTTTTTTATGTGTTAAATTTTTGATGCATTTCTCCAGCAAACAGGTTAAGGTCTCAGATTCTTTGAGACATGATCCTGCCACTTAACTAGCACTGTGAACTTGGGGAAAAGATTTTAATCCTCAAGTATAAAATGGAAGTCATACTATGAAGATAGCTAACCCACAGAAATTATATGAAGAACAAATGAGATCAGAACTGTGAAGTTCTTGGCATGAGCTTTATCTGGCATGTAGTAAACACTTAGTCATAAAATGTTTGTTGTTGCTGAAATATATTTTGGGTAGTATTGTTGCTATCAAGTTCAATTCATGTTAATATTAGCATTAGCATTCTTCAGATTTATTTTCTGAAAGAATTTATGTATGCCCCAAATCATAATCATACACTGTACAGTTACTATTAAACTATATGGAGATTTTTTTTCTTGAGAAACATGATAAATTCACAGCAATGAAAAATATTGCATATTTTAAGCATATTATTCAACTGATATGAATAAATTTGTTAGCCTACCTATTAGAAAGAGGTTCTATTTATTTTCAGAGATAATTCATGGAGCTTTACATACACTAATACACATATATACATACACAATAATAGAAAAACTGGCTAACTCATCTTTTTAAGTAGTTATATTTCAATAAAAGTGTTTTCAAAATAGTTTACTAATGTCCACAACTGTTAATGGAATATCAATACATTATGTCAATTTTCTTGATAGTTACTCTCATTTAAAAAAAACATGTTTGTTTAATGATTTTTTATGTATATTTTATTTTTAAGAATCAGTAATGTTGGTCTTTCCATATTTTATAAAGCTTTTATTTCTACGTAGAAATAAAAATACATATTATTTTTAAATTACATGTAGTAGAGGTATGTAAAATAAAGTTTTGAGGCAAAAAAAAAAAAATACCCCAAGATTTTACATAAATATACACCATCCAAAGCACCAATTGTCACTTGGGCAAGCAGAAATGAAAATACTTGAAAACCTCATATAGAAATGTGCTACTGCCCTCTTATGGAAGATACAAAAATGACAATCCTGTTTTACTTCGTGTTTTATTCTTGGTTGAGGTGGAAGAGAAATAAGATTTAAATAATATGATTAAATTCATTATTCATTATTCTGTTCACTTATTGTTTTGCTTCTTTGTTAATTTCCTGACTACAAAATATTTTTAAATTTTTTATTTGTATAATTTTCTTTTTTCTTTAAGCCTATCAGCATATAAGTTTTACAGATTTCTTTTTCATATAGTGTCCTCAATTTAAACCTGTCAGAATTACAATTATATATTCAGTAAAAAATTGAAATATAATAGTTAAGCAATTAAATTTGATGGTGGGTAAAAATGCTCATTTTAATGTTTAAACTATGGTTGATTAACACAGAAAAACTGGATATAGGTTGAAAATAATAGTTAACACTATACAAACTATACTGTATTGTCTAAAAGAGCACAGAAAGGTAAATAAACAATAAGTGATGACAAAATGGTTGTGTTGTTTTTGCTATTGGAATGAATCTATAGAAGTTAATCAGAAGGTAGATTTATGTACTTGTTAGGTTAAGATTTGTTTGAATATAAATATTTTATTAAGAGTTGGGGAAAAATAAAAGTGAAACAGTTTTGGATGAGAAAATACTCTCGGTGCTTTATGGATGCTAATTATTGTGATTAAGAATTGTAAAGTCAAAACATAATAGAGGCGGGGCATGATGGCTCACACTTGTAATCTTCGCACTTTGGGAAGCCAAGGTGGGAGGTTCGTTTGAGGCCAGGAGTTTGAGACCAGCCTGAGCAAGAGTGAGACCCTTTCTCTCCAAAAAAAAAAATAGAAAAATTAGCTGGGCATGGTGGCATGTACCTATAGTCCCAGCTGCTTGGGAAGAGGAGGCAGGAGGATTGCTTGAGCCCAGGAGGTTGCAGTGAGCTATAACGAAGCCACTGTACTCTAGCCCAGGTGACAGAGCAAGACCCTGTCTCAAAAAAAAAAAAAAAAAAAAAAAGAAAAGAAATTCCATATCATGGTATCAAAGTGTATGTTACATAAACAATCAGATTTGTCTTACTGAAACTAAGTCCTAGAACCAGTTTGCCAGTGGTCTCATTTGTTAAAAGAAATGGAGAGCAGGACTGGGCACAGTGGTGTGTGCCTGTAGTCCCAGCTACTCAGGAGGCTGTGGCAGAAGGATCACTTAAGGCCAGTGTGAGTTTGAGTGTATAATGTGCTAAGATCATACCTCTTAATAGCCACTGTACTCCAATCTAGGCAAAATAGTGAGACTGTCGAGAAGAGGGGGAGAGAAAGGGGGGAGAGAGAGAAAGAAAGAAAGAGAGAGAGAAAGAAAGAAAAGGCAAAAATGAAGAGTAGACATCCTTATTTAGAACCACTAGTTGGTTGGCTAGTTAGTTGGTTATCTATGTCAATATTGCATTACTTCATACAGTAACTCAGAAAAAAAGGACTGTTATGACTAAATTCCTAGTAGAAATGTTTACAAAAAGGCTGAATTCAAATGATTCTATTCAAAAGTGGTTCAAGAAAGTATAGATTGAATAATTAAACTTTTATTTGATTTGTTTAGCAGAGATTTGGACATCCATGTTCCCTTCTTGCTCAGAGAGGCTTTCTTCATTGTTCAATTCTTTCAGATATTGATTTAACTGATCTCCTATCTTCACATACTGATCCTTTTAATATTGACTCAAATTAAAACAAATCTTTAGAATGAAGGTGGGAAAAGAGGCATATTTCTGACGAGAGAGAGAGTATAACAGACATCTGAAGCTATGAATTCTGTTGACCTTGTCAATAATGTAGATAGAGGCCAGAGATAAACAGATCAAATGAATGCCACATTGCTACCATGCTTGAAAATGTTAAGGTTTATTCTGTATTTTCAGATGAGGATATGCTGGGGTATTATGTTCTACTATTTTTGCTTTTTACAAGCATTCCTATACTGAACACTGAAACAATATATTTTTGCAACTAGTATAATGATACTTTCCTGAGAAAATTCTATTTTTAGAAAAATAAATGTCAATCTCTTCTAAAGAGCCTTTATCGTTTTTACTGTGCAACTGAATGTACTTTGAAAAGGTAATTGATGGAAAAAGAATAGCAGCTACGATATCATCATTCATCTATGGAGTATGGTTTCTTTTATTTACATGGTACCACACATAATGCACAGGCACCACATGACACATTTCTTACCGTTCAAGAAAAGCAGGTGTTTTGGGTTTTGGTGGTGGTGGTTGTGGTGGTGGTGGTGTGTGCTTTGATCATCGTGCTAAGAATGATTGTGGTGTCTTAAAGCAATAGTCGAATCCAAAGGGCATTGAATTTGGGACAAGATAATGTCTAAGTCTCTTTTTTCTTTTTACTGCCACATGAGAAGCATCCTTAAGACAAAGTTTTAGGTAGAAGTGCATGAGTGCATGTCATAATAACTAGCAGCTGAGTCAATTTTTGAGTCACTTGTTTGAGGCAAAATAACATATGGAGCATTTCACTTCAGTTCCAAATTATGAAGGGAAAAATTTGCTACATTCAGTAATAGAGAGCTATGGAAAATGTTATTTTAATATTTCTAATAGTTTCCTAGAGTTTTATGATTTTTCCCATTTTGTCAAAACTTTAAGGCTCAAAACAGTTTACAACTAAATTTATGGGAAAAAATCCATGTAATTGCTATAATTGATATTGATTTTATTCATGCTTAATCAATATAGATATGAATTTCTTTGGGGAGTGTTCAGGAAACACAGTGGCCACAGAATAAGATCAAAAATTGAAAGTATTTTAATTTTTGCAGGATTTTTTTGTCATTAATTTCACCTTCTCCTCACCAAAATAACCCCACCCCCCCATTATCATGGTTATAGCACTTTCATTTTCATTCTATTTGACAGAAGGCAAATAAGATTTGTCTTAGTTCATTTTGTGTTGCTATAACAAAATACCCAAGACTGGGTACTTTATAAAGAAAAGAAGTTTATTTAGATCACAGTTCTTCAGGCTGGGAAGTTGAAGCAGCATGGTGGCGATATTTGCTCAGCTTCTGGTGATGGGTGTTGTAATGGTCACACCATAGTGGAAAGTCAAATGGGAAGCAGACATGTATGAAGAGGGACCAAACAGGAAGAGGAACCTCCCTTTCTAAGAACCCACTCTTCTGGGCCCTAATCTATTCCTGAAAAACTAATCCATTATCATAAGAATGAGAATGAGGACTAATCCAGTCTCTGAAGAGTGAGAACTCACTACTTTGAGAACAAAAGGCAACAAACCATTCATGAAGGGTCCACTCACCTGACTTAAACACCTCCCACTAGGCCCCATGTCCCCACACTGCCAAACTAGGGATCAAGTTTCAACTTGAGTTTTGATGGGGACGAACCATATCCAAAGGATTATGCAAGATTAATATTTTACTTGTCATTGTTTTCATTTTACTTGTCATTGTTTTCATTTTACTTGTCATTGTTTTCATTTTCTCTGTACCCACAGTTATTAAAATAACTGTGAAGTTTACAAAAAATTACCCATTTCCTGTTCCCAAACCCAAAAGGATTCTAATTCAGTAGGTTGAGAAATTTGGCTTTAAAAAGGACACAGTGTTTGAAAGCATAATTATAGTTAAGAAACACTATGATTTGATCTTGAACATTCTGGGATCACATATTCATTTGAGAATTTGATGAAAAAAAAAACAACTTCTGCATAAAAAATGCACATAAACATAAACACATGGAAATGCAAATATACTTTCGTGAAATCACACCCTAAGACCACCGCATTTCCTCCCTCATTATGTCTCTAACACCTAATATTGAGTACATTTTCTCCCGCATTCTTTTATTTCACTCCAGAACACTGAAATAGCCCTCCTGTCACACTCCTCAGCCTCTTTCCATTTAAAGGTGGATAATTCTTGGCTACCTCACATGTAGGTGCAAAATTAGGCCAGAGTTTATAGAAATAGTGGAAAATAATATAAAGATAAGGAGCCTCAAATTTTAGAGTATAGAGAAGAATATTCCAAATTACTATTTATTGATTAAATACTACTTTGCATGAGAAAGGGGAGGTAGGGGTCTCACTGGGAGAGGAGATAAAATGAGGAAAAGATGAATAAAATTTATACTCCATAATATTAATATAATGGTACCTTGGCTTAATACTGAGGTAGAATTTTAGTTAGATGCTGAAAAAAATGTGTGAATAAATCAATAAATGCATGACCAGTTGAAGAATTGACTGCATGAAAAAAGCAAAAGGAAGAAAACCCCTATTAATTTTGTTATAGGAAGGGGTTTAAATTCTCTTCAAAATAGGATTCCTGCATTCTTTGCATTATTACTCTGTGTATAGAAAGATGGAAACCTATTTCCTAGTGCAAATACCTAAATTGTAGATCATACCAAAAAGGAAGTGAAATCAGCACCTCAAGGAGATATGTGCACTCATAAAGTCATTGCAGCGTTATTTACAAAAGCTGAGATATGAAAACAACCTAAGTCGCCATCAACAGATGAATGGATAAAGAAATTTTGATATATATTCACAATGGAATATTAGTTAGTCTTAAAAAAAAAAAGGAGGTACCACCATTTCCAGCAGCATGGATAAACTTGGAGGATATTATGTTAAGTAATACAAGCCAGACACAGAAAGACAAATACTGCATGACTTCATTTATATGTGGAATCTTTCTTAAAAAAAAAATCTGTCTTAAAAAAAAATCTGTCTTAAAAAAGTAAGTCAAATACATAGAAATAGGAAGTAGAACAAAAGGTTATCTAGGTCTGGGAGGGGAGGAAATGAGGAGAAGGTCAAAAAGTACAGATTTACAGTTATGTATGATGAATAAACCTAGAGATCTAATGTAAAGCATAAGGACTACAGTTAATAATATTATATCTTAAGCTGAAAATTTGCTAAAAGACTAGATTTTATCTACACTTACCACACAAAAAAGAAACTATGGAAGATGGTGGCTTAGTTAATTTGCTTAACTGTAGGAATAATAATGTGTATATCAAAACAGCATGTTATACACCATAAATATATACAATTTTTTTAAAGATTACTCATGGTGAGAGAGAGATAGGGAATAATGCTGTTTGGCAATGCATTATTGTGTTACATTAAAGGCTGGCAGGTAAACTTTGTTAGAAACCTTTCAATATTGGGTTAGCTTATAAGAGAAAATATTGCTTCAACACAAGAATAAGCAAATGGTTTTTGTCCTTTGTTCTATCAATATGATGTACCACATTGATTGACTTGCATATGTTGAACCATCCTTTCATCCCTGGGATGAATCCACACAAATCTTGCATGTTCTCACTATACCTGGGAGCTAAATATTAAAAAAGCAATTGTTCTCATAGAGAAAGAGAGTAGAATGATGGTTACCAGAGGCTGGGAAGGATAGCAGGGAGGGGGTATAATGTGGGGATAGTCAATGGGTGCAAAAATATAGTTAGATAGAATAAAAATATTTGAAAATACAACAGTGCTTTTATAATCAACAATAATTTTGGGTATACTTTAAAATAACTAAAAGGGTAGAATTGGAATGGTCCTGAGGTAATAAATACCCCAGTTACCCTGATTTGATTAAGTCACATTGTATGCCTGTATCAAAACGTCACATGTATCCTATAAAGATATACAACTATTATGTACCCATAATAATTAAAAAGAAAAAAGGTAATATTAAAAAATCAAAAATAAACAAAACTTACATTACTTCAACTTCTGAAATAAGGAATCAGATCCATAAGTCTTCATATGAAATACTACCCAAAATAAATTATTCATTAAAATAAGATGCAGAAAATACAGAATGCTGTCATTTATGTATTATGTCATATATGCATACAGCATTTCCAGAAGGATGCATAACAAACTAGTAATAGTGGTTGCCTTCAAGGATGGCAATGGGTGTCTAAAAGAAATGTTGGGTGGGAAACTTACTTTAACTGAATTGTCATAATTTTTGAGTTTTGTATAATGTGCATATATTATCTATTTAAAAATTTTTTAAAGTTGTACAAAACACAATATCCATGAATATGTAAAATAACTAAAAACTCCAATCACTAGAATTAATATTTAAATGCTATGGTTCAGTCTGTTAGCATTTATCTATATCACAGCAAGAATATTTGGCCAAAATAAATCAATGGACGTGGTGTATTTTTCTGCTGTTTCCATCATTATTTTAAAAATATAACTGATTTGGTGGTAGGATAATTATAAATAAAAGACTTTTAATTAGGTATCACCCAGTGGAGTTTCTCTGCTTTATATAATTTCACATGTGCAACAGTTCCATTTTTTAAAAAATTACATTTTTTTGCACCTCAAAGACATTACTGACCCACCAAGCAATCAACATTACACATGGTTTCTTGGGAGACTATAAGTATTTTTTCCAGAATCGTGAGATTACATTAGGACACCATTTAACCATCATACTCTGTTTTCCCTTGTCTCTAAAGTAGTGGTAGCTCTATTAATCACTCTCTTAATCCCACATGGAATGTGATGATTAACTATTATGAAATGACTGAAATGCAAGATAATCTAGTTCAGGCGATACAAGGAAAATCAATGTGAGAAACAAACATCATTTTTAAATTTTGTTTATTTGTAGATTAAAATGTAATGCCATACAATTTTAACAATCACTTAAAAAAGGATTTATATTTGCATAAAACAGAAGCAAAACCGAAGTATATGAAATAAAATGCCATCTTGCTTCAAGTTTTCAAATCAGTACTTAAAGTACTAATATACATCTATATACATTGTAAGTATATTATATAAATATACTATGAGTAATCTTGAAGCCACAATAAATATCAAGTAGGTTTTTAGGCACACGGCATAAGAAGAATGCAGAATCTGCATAATTCTTGAGAGTGCTGAGTGACTCACTCATAGATCATTTTCACACATATATGTTACACAAAATATACAGCCATCACTCACATGATTCTCAGTCACCTGTGAATTTTACTTTTCATCCCAGCATTAGTGCCTTCTTATTCTTTGATACTACTGCTCTATACAGCTATTACATAGGAAAATATTTTGCAGCTTTTTTCAGCTAATTGCCTAAGAAGGTATCAATGCTACCAAAATAATTACAGCCTATCTACACAATATATTCATGAAAATGTGCTGAGAGGCACCAAATTACAGATCTGCTCATTGTAATATTGGAAGTTACCCTGAAGGCAAACTTATAAATTTTAAGGTATGCCATTTTTGAATTGCCAATACTATTAAACCCAGAAATTATTAGAAACTGAGGTAATACCTGTTTTAGAAATAGAAATGCTTGAAAATACACCAAAAGTACTTTTAAAAATCCTGACATACACGGACCTCAGTCATCGTAAGCTTCATCTGTAATCCTTTCTGCACAAATGTAAACCCAAGAATCCAAAGGAATGCTCTCGTTGAATTGACATATACTGTTAGGATTAAAGATCACAGCCATGGAACACCTGAGATCGCCCTCTGATAAGTGAAGCCTAATGCTTCTCTTAATAGAGCCAATGTTCATTGATGAAAATGTACCAAACAAAACACGCTGGGTTTTCCCCCAGCTACAAATCAGATTCTGGCATATCTGGCATATCTGCCATCAAGTACCCTATTCCATACCGTCCATTGGGAGCAGTATCCAGAGTTGGTGATCCACTCTGTTTTCGATAAATATTTTTACCAAAATTTGGAGATGACATCTCACTCGGTATCTTTCCGTGAATGAGACTTGCATCATCTCCCTCTAAGTTTACAGGCTCTTTCAGGACCCTTCCTCTCTTATAGGTCACAGATGCTAAATTACCAGAGCTATCATCTATGAGGTTGCAGCGACGAACAATGAAGACTACTGGGACAGGGAGTATTGCGAGGACCATCAGAGCAATACAGACAACCATTCCCCACGTTGGATAGCTCAGAAATTCTTCAGATGCCTGTTGAAGGCAAAAAAAAATAATTATCAATAATCTGCCCTTTCTCTGCACACAAGTCAAAAAATATTATATTTGTCTCTGGTTTGTAAGCCAAGAGACTGGGCTGGCTTTGTGACTTGCTCTGACCAATAGAAAGCAGTGGAAGTGACGTTCACCAACTTCCAAGGCCTTGCTATTTCTTAGAATGCTGCCCTCAGTCCACAATGCTTGGAAGAAGCCAAGAATGAATGACGACCTAGAGAGAGTGAGCTCAGGTCTCCAAGCTGAATGCAACTGCTTGAGTTAGCCCAGGCAAGACCAAAAGAAGAACTGCTCAGCTCACCCAGAGAGAACTCTAAGAAATAATAAATCAGTGTTGCTTTTAGTCATTACGTTTTGGGGTAATCTGTTATTAAGCAATAGATAAACTGTTAACTTGTGCCATATCGTTCTAAACTCTGAAAAATCTTAAAATTTTGAAGCACATCCAGTCCCAAGAGATTTGGTTAAGAGATATCAAACTAGTTTATGCCTCAGTTGTGACTTTTCTTTTATTATATAGAATAATTGATCACAGGGTAAAGGTCAAAGGTATCTCTAAAATCACTATAGGCATTATGATCTTATAAGAGCTAATATATATCTTATCTATATATATAAAACAGCTAATATATATCTCATGATTATATTATGTGGCTAATGCAGTTCATGAACAGACATAAAAATAGTCATTGCTAATATAAAACAGTTAAAATACAACTTTACTTAAATATTTGCTTATTTAAAATTATGTTTACATGGTAAATACATATTTTTATTGTTGTATAGTATCTGGGATACAATGTAATAAATTACATATCAACAATATCTCTGGAGTTTAGATTAATATTTTCTAGAGTCAAAGGCCCAGTAATTTATTGGTTCATCAATGTTAAAATGAATAAATCTGCTTTAATAAGGACAATGTCAATATTTCCCATGTGTTAAGGACATTCATAATGTATTAAAAAAATAATAGATTAGAGTACAAAACATCTCAAGATCCTTCCAGAAAAGCAACACCATTCATTAAACAGCAAAAAATACTGTGAAGAAAACAAAAGACAAATCCATCTAAAATGGCTTTTTGTATATCCTTTTAAATCTAACTTCTTTATTTTGTATTTTACCTTATCTTCAATCCATGCATTATAGCCAGGAGGACTTATTCCCATATTCACCACACTCGCTATTAGCAATGATAATAGCATTAAAGGAGAAATGTATTTCCATATATAGTAGTAATATCTGCTGGGAGCAAAGCCTAACATATCTCTTAAGTCTTCCATAAACCTAAAAATAAAGAAAGTAATTATTCCTCAAGTTAACATTTTATACCTTAAAAATGTGGATTATATCAACAGCTTGACAGAAACTGAGCCATGAATACACTATGATATTTTACACTGAATCAAAAATTCACATTGAAGATGACATAAACTAAGAAAATTTATAAAGTAAAATGAAACCAGTTAAGTACTATAATTTTTATTTAGTGAAAACCCTCTTAAGCCAATATTAAAATGTCTCCTCCTCCTGATAATTTTATATTCTATGAACACATATTTGCAGTACATTAAAAATTCCTTGTCTCATTTTTCATCATAGTAATAGTTTTTTAGTATCATCCAATGTCCATAATCAGTGTCTGTATTTTCTGAACTCACATTTCTTTTTACAGTATGGTGGTTTCAACTGAAAAAAGGTCTACATATAGTTACTAATTGATATGTCTCTCAAATCTATTTTTAATCTCTAGGTTCCTCCTCCATCTCTTTTTATGCTTCTTCAGAACCTTAAGGGAGGGAAAACTAATTAAATGAGAGCATCTTCTATGTGAAAATTCTTACCTGCTTCTCAGATAAAATATGAGCTTTGGAGACCAGAAAACTTAATTTCAAATCATAGTTCTACTATCTTTTAATGCATATTTTAGTCTTTCTGAGGTTCATTTTTGGCATTTGAAAAAAGATACTATAATACCTACCTTGAAGGGTTATTTTTAGAATCATAAACAATGAATGCAGTAGGAATTCAATAGATGAATTAGTAATATTTTTCCTACTGTTGTTATAACTATTATTTAGGAATTCTAACTACTAAAAATAAAATTCTCTAGTATGCCTATCAAAAATTATGCACTGTCTAAATGCAAATTTAAATTATGAATGTATTGATTCACAGATCAGTCCAATAACAATATCAAATTCTACCATGGTGCATGTTAGGAGCTGTGAGTAGATTGGTAGCCTTTAGAGAAACCTAGCTTTGAAATCAAGGTCCAGATTATAGTTGCTCTGCACCTAAAAAATGTGTTCCCTTGTACAAGAAAGGCCAATTTCCCATCTGTAATATATGACATTACTTACCACAGAGTTTTTTTTTTAATATAGACTTTAATTTTTCAAGAGCAGTTTTAGGTTCACAGCAAAATTGAGCTGAAGGTATAGTGATTTCCTATACAGCTCTGCCCACCATACATGCACAGCCTCCTCCATTAGCAACATCTTCCACCAGAGTGATGCAATTGTTACAATTGATTAACTTACATTAACACAGCATTATCACTCAGTCCACAGTTTACATTAGGGTTCACTCTTGGTGTTGTGCATTCTGTGGGTTTGGACAAAGGTATCATGATATCTACCCACCATTATAATACCATACAATGTAGTTCCACTGTCTTAAAAATCCTCCTATGCTCCACCTATTCATCCCTCTCCCCAACCCCTGGTAATCATTGATCTTTCTACTTTCTCCATAGTTTTGCTGTTTCTCGAATGTTATATAGTTGGAATCATACAGTATGTAGCCTATTTAGATTGGCTTCTTTCACTTAGTAAAATGTATTTACATTTCCTCTATGTCCTTTCATGGCTTGATAGATCATTTGTTTTTAGCATTGAATAATATTTCATTCTTTGGATGTATCACAGTTTAAGTATCCATTAACCTACTGAAGGACATCTTGGTTGCTTTCAAGTTTTGGCAATTATGAATAAAGTTACTATAAATATCCATGAGCAGGTTTTTTTGTGTGTGTGTGTGGACATAAACTTTCAACTCCTTTGGGTAAATACCAAGAAGCATGATTGCTTGATTATATGGGATGAGTATGTTTCTTTTTATTATAAGCTGCCAAACTATCTTCTAAAGTGGCTATACCATTTTGCATTCCCACCAGCAATAAAGGAGAGTTCCATTCTGCACCCTTGCCAACATTTTGTGTTGTCAGTGCTCTGGATGTCGGCCAAGCTAATAAGTGCATAGTGGTATCTCATTGTTTTAATTTGCATTTCCCTGATGACATATAATGTGGAGCATACTTTCATGTGCTCATTTGCCATCCGCAGAGTGTTTTTATAAGGCTTAAAAGTTAATGCATGTCAGACAGCTATTACTATTATTGCTATATAGTACATGACTATTAAATTTAAGTTCCCCTACCCTTCGTGGCCTGGAGCTTTTGAAAGTCATTAAAGAAAACAATTCTCTGAGCTTTGTTACAAAGCTCATTCAATACCAATAATGTTCTCTGTGTTACTTAAGAGGACCCTGGTCTCACTCTATGTGTACTCATTCCTACTTTACACAAAGCTAGTGCAAGCTTGTTGATCTTATTGCCTTTCAGTCCACATATATGAATTAGAAACAATGACTTTAAAAAGTATTTGACAAAGCCTCCAAATGTCTTCCCACCCCCGATATTACTATGATGCTTCATTTAATATCAAATACATATAATTTTCACATAATCAGGTACATAATTCAGAAGTTTGGGTATATATAGTGAATTTAAATAATGACTCCATATAAATATTAATAATAAGTTTGCATACAGTAAATTATATATATATATATATATATATACACACACACATCTCAGGATGGAATATGTCATTTCCATTTCCCAAATTTTCCTGCTACATAAGGAATTATACACATTTCTCTCATAAAACAATTTGGCAAAATAATTAGGAGATAGGCTTTAACGTTAAACAGAAATGGGGCTATGAATCTCAGTTTTGCTGATGTCCAGGTAAATGATGAGCAAGTCAGTCTGTGTCTCTCTAAACCTGATTTTCCCCATCTGTTAAAGGTAGATAACAACAATAACTCAAAAGAACCTAAGGTTCTTGGAATATAGCTAAAGTCATTAGATCTTGGAAGTTACTATTTCATAAACAGAATTAAACCAAAGCTGCAGAATTCTTAGACATTATAATCTACACAATTTTAATTACTCACTCAACAGAAGAATATACTTTACTAAAATTGTTAAATGAACAAAAGTCTGCAAAGGATTTGATTTTATAAAGAATTTTTCCTTCTATTCATTTTCCTCTTCTTCTAAATGAAATAGATATCAATAATTGGTCTTTTCAAAATAGAGATGAAAAATGAATGCATAAAAGTAAATATACTTACTTATCTATGCCATAAACAAAGCATACAGCAATATTCTCCAAAATGACTACAATTAGCAGAGGCAATGTAGCAGAATAATCATCAAACATTGTAACAAAGTAATTTCCAGAACGCTGCACAAATATCAGGCCAATACTAAATGCCAGAAGACAACAAATAACTGGAATAAAAAAATAAATTAAAAAATTACCCCTTATTCAAAGTCATGTCTTTAAACCTTTGTTATTATAAATTATTATATTCAAACATGTTTATAACATGTCAGTTATATAAATAGGCAATACTTTTTCTGATACTATGTAATATAACATATTTGAGGTTAAGTTACCTGGGTTTAGCCCATCTTTAATATAAATTTATTGTAAGACAGTAACTTATCTCCCTGAGTTTATTTACCAAGTGCAAATGAAGCAAAATTGAGAGAAAATCTTAAAAATGTAAATGTCCATACCCTGCTTCTCTTATTAATATCAAAGATACTTTTTCAGGCAGTAAATATTCATAGGTCATTTCTACTTCAATAACATTCTATGGAAGTTGGAATCCATATAGGATATTTAAATTAATGAGACTATAAGGTTTATAAGATTGCAAAACATAAAATTTTATATTTTATGGAATATGGTTATTTTAAAGTGTAACTGAAAAAATCTAATCAGACCTAGCTACACCACCATTCAACATTTATATACTAATATTTATCTTGCCTGAACAGATCAGTTTGGAAAGTAATTATGACAGAGTTGAGCAATCTGATTATCCAAGCAATATCTAAGAAGAGTCATCTAAAAGGAGTTTCCCAAGTAATATTTAAGAAACAGATGTGTACATTTCTGACTGGCTATCATTAACATAAAAACTTAGAGAGGTTTTTGGAATCCATATAATATTCCCATATTTTTGGTAGACTCTCTAGTCTCTCATCTTTATTAGCAGAGAAGCTCTCAAAAGTAAAAGATGACTGCATTCTATTTTTCAACTACATTTTAACTGAATAAGTAAAACTGAAAGAAGAAGAGTATGTGATGGCAGGTCAGGAGAGGAGAAGACAGACATCCATGGATTCAATCATATAAGGGTTCCCCAACAATTCAGTTAAGTATTGGTTACATTAAGCCATTACCTCTATCTCTTAAGCACCATGCTAGTGCTATGAGTTACGTCGTACAGAAATGAGTATCACATATAAACACAGAATGTAGAAAAAGAAAAGTAACATTTACTTGGAGTCTACTGTTCATTAAATTTAAATGCTTATCACAGTATAAAATAAATATTATCTCACTTGATTTTATAACATCACAACTGAACAATGTATTGCTATCTTCATTCTACAGATGAGAGAACAGACCCCGAGGAATATAAGTCTCAGGTTGTAAGTAACAGAGCTTGGATTTGCACCTAAGTCTGATTCTATAATAGTCTGTGTAACTTTCACTCTCTCCTAATTACTTTGTAGTATAAGGTAAAAATGAGGAAAATATATTCTAGGTGGCACAGACAGTAAGAGTTTTGTTGGCGATGTGAGAGAAAAAGATAATTAGTAATTCACT
>VSMD01021662.1:0-75960 GCA_008750895.1 Mirza zaza
GAGGAAAAAAGAATTTGGACATAGAATGAATGACGCACCATGTAATTGGCAGAAACTGGTATCTCTGGCTACCCCATTAAAATTATATTGAGGGGAAAGGCTGATAGGAATCAGGACTTAATTTAAATGCAGAAGAGCAAGAAAGAATTTGCATAAAAGTTAAACCCTCCAACAATGAATCTGAAAATGTATAAAACTTAAGGGACCCATGCTTCTCTTTCAGCTACTCATGGCTTTCACGTTTTTCAGAGAAAGGAGGAGACACAAAGTTGTGAAAAAGGCATTTCATTTAGCTAATTTTTCTACCTAATAATCTTCTGTTGTCAAGCTGTATTTAAATTATTTGGTAGCCTGAACTATCTCTAATATTCTCTCACTAAAGTCTACAAGGGTGAATTATAGTTGTGATGTAATTACTAAATTGCATGCAATTTTATCACATCTATACCTTTGTATGGCCTGAATTACACAATGTCAAAAGAGATTTGATACAAGTTTCACTTCATGGTAAGGGTACATCTACTATTATATCTATATGATATGTTCTGAGAAATACATTACAAAGAGACTTTTGGCAGAGGCTACATACATTTCAGGAAGTTAATTTGAGTGGTAAGTGAAGAAAGAATATTAGTCAGTTGGTTCTCAGAGCACCTGAACACATAACTCTATTTGTAAATAGTAGCCTTTTCTAAAGTCTCATTTTCATAGTTCCTGATAGACTTTGTTTCATACCCATTAATGCCCATCAAGACAAGGAGGAGGACTGAAGTCATGAAAAGGGAAGGTGTGTTTGGTCCATTTTTCTAGGTTGTCAGGAAAGCCAGAAGGAGACACAAGCCTTAGAAAAATGGAGCTAATTCTAATCCCTGTATGACCAAACCCAGGACTCATAACTGCTCATTCTCTGTTTACAGAAAAGCGTTAACCTGCTTCATAAACAACCCTTGGACACTAACCTGCAGTTTTTACAATACAGGTATCAAAAAGAATGATGCCCTGAAATGGCTTTTATAGAATGCCCACATTAATGTTCCTTATCAGAATGAAAAAGATTATAAACATTTAGAATCATGTGACTTTTATTAGTCAGGGTAAATGATCCACCAGGAAAAAGGAAAGAGAAAGAAAGAAAGAAGAAAGAAAGAAAGAGAAAGAAGAGCAAGAAAGAAATAAAGGAAGGAAGGAAGAGAGGAGGGGGAGGGAGAGAGGAAGGAAATAAAAAAGGAACGAGACCTCAAAATAGAGTAAATTAAATATGTTTATTTCTCTACATGGCAGTCTAGTTCATCAAAGATGACCCATCAGTTTTGCTTCATAAGCTTTCCTAGGTCCTAAATTCTTTGCTGCAATAACCTCTAGACTGTTGTATTCTTGTGTGGTGAAAATTGAAAAATTGTTACATTTGAATTTCAGACTTTGGGATGGTTAAAAATGTCAGGGTCCAAAGAGAGAGGGCTTTCATTAATTTGGAGATGCCTGAGAAGTTGCTCATGTCCTTTCCATTCACTTTCATTGTTCTACATCTAGTTATATCATTCCTCCTAGATGCAAAATATTATTAAATGAGGAAAAGATAGCCATGCGTCTTAGAACAGTGGTCTCCAACCTTTTTGGCACCAGGCACTTGTTTCATGGAAGACTATGTCAGGTGTGAGGACCGCATGTCAGGTCTGTGTTCCCTGGTTCTTGGTTCCCAATACTGAAGAATGGTTACTGGTACTGAGTTGACAGAGCAACTGGGCAGATCAAGCACGTGCAATCAGGCAAAGTGCCAAAGTTTATTAAAGCATAGTGCATTCCAGGGAAGGAATGGGTCAATCCCCACGTGTGTAGGAGACCCTGAATTTAACATGATTTTTGGTTTATTGATAATTCCCTAATTTAAGTTAAGTGGGGGGTGGAATATTCATGGTTTTTCTTGGAAAGAGGTGGAGAATTCCCCAAACTGGGACCCCTCCCTATTTTTAACCATGTAAGTCAATTTCCAGGGTTTTCCATGGTATTTGTAAACTCTCATTGCACTGATGGGTGTGATTTTTACTATGTTAAGGAGGGTAGGTCACTTGAGGATACTGTCATCTTGTACACATGCTCCAAAGACCCTCTTTTGTGGTCTTGGTCATATCTCTACTTTGTGGCCTTTCTACCTCTCTCTGGTTGGTCAGTCCTTGGAGACTCCCTGTCACAGACCAAACACCTGTTCAGTTCTTGGAAGTCCCCTTGACATATCATCTGCTGCTTTTTGGAAGCCCCCCTTGTCATCAATTTGTTCTTTCTGTTGTAGACAAAGCATCTCCTAGGCCATCTGCTCCTCGATGGGCATCTCCTAGCCCAAGCATCTGTTCCCCTTCCCCCTCCCTCTGCCTAAAGACAATTTTTCCATGGACTGGGGTCGGGGGAATGGTTTGGGGATGATTCAAGCACATCACATTTATTGTGCACTTTATTTCTATTTTTATTACATTGTAATATATAATGAGATAATAATACAACTCACCATAATGCAGAATTAGTGGGAGCCCTGAGCTTGTTTTCCTGCAATTAGACAATGCCATCTGGGGGTGATGGGAGACAGTGACACATGAAGTGTGTTGCCTATGCCCAGTCTACTCTGTAATCTCGTTTTGATTTCTGTCACTGCAAAAAACCCACATTCATAAAGATAGGAAGATGGAAATGAAGTAGGCTTTTCAGTGTTTTCATGGCAATCTCAGGATATTCCAGCCTGACTTTAATCCAAGACATATGGAGATTTGAAGTTATCTCAAACATATTTTTAAGGTGACCATCACTTGTGATCTCAAGCAGTTGATCCTCTTCCAGCACAGACAAAGTCAATTCACCTGGTTTATTCACAAATAGGTCATGGATCCTTCCCTTCCCAGTCTGAGGGTCTTTTGTGGTTGGGGAGTAAATGCTGAAACTCTTTTGAAAGCTGAGATAAGTGATCATACACCAGCTAAGAGAAAGAAGGCCCTGGCTCAGTCTCTTTCAAAATCTCTGCTAATATTTGAAAGATGTCAAAAATCCCAGTGTTCACTTGTCACTACCATAATTCCAGTTTGGTTCTGAATGCAGCCACTTCATCTGCCATCTAATTTTCCCCTGAAGTACCAGATTGAGTTCATCGAGCAGGTTGAATATGTCACACGAGTAAGCAAGTTTTGTGACTCATTCTGTGTCACTGAAATGTGCTGCCAGTGGTGACTGTTTTTCTAAAAGAAATCTCTGGAGTGGCTCTCACAATTCAAAAACTCTGGGCAGTGATCTACCTTGGAAAGCCACCTCACTTCTGTGTATAAAAGAAGACATGTGTGTTTTGCTTCTATCTCCTCACAGAGCTGCACATACAGACATGAGTTAAGGGCACACACTGTAATGCGGTTGATAATTTTAATCCATCCTACAAAATGTTATTTAGTTCAGGTGACGTTTTTCATCTAGCCAGCATTTCCCAATGGATGACACAGTGCATAGACTCACATTCAGAAGTGACCTCCTTGACCTGAGCAATGAAACCAGAAAGCTGTCAGTCATGGCAGCCCCTCCGTCCATGCATACACCGACACAAAATGACCAATTCAGCTTTCTGTATATGAAATCAGTCAGAGACTTGAATAGTTCTGCAGCTGTGGTGTGGTAGGCACAAAAGTGCACATCACATATCCTTACGCACATCCTCCTGAAAAATATGTCACACAAAAACAAGCATTATTGCCTTGTTGCCAACATCGGTAGACTTGTCAACCTGGATTGTGTACCACAGTAACTCATTAATCCCCTCCAATAATTGTGCCTCAGTATCCTCCGTGATTTCATCAATTCATCTAGTGCTTGCTGAAAGTGGAACATGTGCCACCTTTCGTGATGCAGCTTCTCCTAAAAGTTCACAGCAAATGTCCTTAGCAACAGCAAAAATCAACTCTTCACCAACAATAAAGAGCTTCTTAGCTTTAGCAATGCCATTAGCCACTGAGAGTGATGCTCTCAGTGCAGACACATTTGATGAAGTGGTGGCCTTCAATAATTGCTTCTGTTCTTCATGTTCACATTTTTTGCTTTTGAAAAACTCCAAAGGCTTGTCTTATAATGCAGGGTGCTTTGCCTCCATGTGGAGAAGCAATTTTGAATTTCTTCTGGCTTGTTGTATAGCCAGTCGCCACATATTATACAAAGCAGGCTTGGAGAGTGTGAATCACCTGTTGCAATAAACCTGTACTTTAAGTAGGACTCTAGTATTTTCTTTTAAATGCAGCTTTCATTTTGTTGTCAATCTTATAGTGTTCTGTAGTCTCATCATTGGGTCTTTCTTTCCCCTTTTCAAAGAAGCTCTCAGCAATGTTTGTTTTTACTAATTTTTGCTAGGGTTGGCTTATGGGCTTACCAAAACTGTGACTGAGACAAGTGTGCAGTATGGGAAAAGAGGCATGGACAGAGTGGTATATAAAAATAATGGGTTGGCCACAGATGGACTAAAATAATTGTTGTATTCTGACTTAAAGCCTGCCACAAGATGCAGCTGTACAATTGAAGTACATTAACTCATTTGCCATTACAAAGCCTGCCTCAGATGCAGCTTAATTGTCACTTGTCAGTCACTGAGAGGGTTTTGGTATGATTCTGCAAGCAACTGATTTATTATGGTCTTTGTGCAGTCAAACCTCTCTGCTAATGATCATCTGTATTTGTGGCTGCTCCTCAGCACTAGTATCACCGCCTCAGCTCCACCTTAGTTTAGGCATTAGATTCTCATAGGAGTCCACAACCCAGATCCCTGGAATGCACAGTTTACAAGAGGGGTCACACTCCTATGAGAATCTAATGCCATGGCTGATCTGACAGGAGGTGGAGCTCAGGTGGTGATGCAGGTGATGGGCAGCAGCTATAAATACAGAGGAAGCTTGCCCATGCTCACCTCCTGCTGTGCAGCCCAGTTCCTAACAGGCCACAGACTGGTACTGGTCTGTGGCCCAGGAGTTGGGGACCACAGTCTTAGAAGAATGGAAACACCGCTTCTGAGGAATAGTAGATCAATAATTCTACAAAATAGCTCTACAAATTACAGCCACAGTCTAACTATATTCCATAAACAGTAAGTACTTGCTTTGCTATCAAACAATGAGCATACAATACTATCAGGACCATGGAGGGTTCTGAGTTCAAAAGTTGATAACATATTTCCAGACTTTAGACTTTGAGCTGTATGTCAAAATTCACAGTGTAATTGATTTAAAATCAGAACTCTCAAGTAAAATAATAAACTAAGTGTTCAAAAAGATTAATGACAAATAAAAACTCTAAAACTACTCATGCAGCAAGCCAAATAGCTCAATCTGTATGAAATTCTTGTCAGAGACTGTGATGTGATCATTTTTACCAAAAATGTCTCTGTAAATTGCCATGTGATTAAACCAGAATCATTTATTTACAAATTCTAATTTGTAAGACATAGAGCATATGTTTTCCAGTCTATTTAATTTCCCTAAGTACTCTCTTGGACATTTTGGTATTAACAAGATATTTCTTTCATTATATCTTATAGCCTTGAATAATTTGGCCATAATAAAAATGATTAATGAGCCCAAATGGAGATTGTGTGCATATGTCCTATATGAGTATTACCTAGACAGGAGCTTTTCTTCCCTGAAGACAAAGGATTCCCCCAAGAACAGAGCTTTCCTGCAGAGGTTACTTGAAAAGTCAAAGCAGCATTAGTGCTCCTCTATCCAACTCTCTGCAAGGATATACAGTATATTAAGTGTCCTACGAAGAATACCTCCAGCAGTCTCTCCATACTCACATATGTCTTCTCAGCTGTCAGAAAATTCTCTGGATTGCTTGCCAGTCTTTTTCTTATGGTCCCTGGGTAACCACAACAAATAATGATAAAATATTTGTGTCAGATACCTAAGCCAGCTCTGTCTTATAGCCCTGCAGGCAAAGCAAGCCTGTAAATCCTCCATCTATAAACATCCCGGTCTGGCCTCCTCCTCCGCAGGCTTGCTACCTCACGCAGCTGACGAGTCAGTCTACAATGTCAGGGAAATGATAGCTTTAACAGGGATGGAGAGGGAGCGCTATAGCTTATCCACTGTGGAGTCCCATTTGTCCAAGTGCTTTGTGACTCTTGCTTGGTCCTGAGGTAACTCAAGGTGGAAGGAGGAAAATGTCGTGTGAGCGGGAAGACATAGCCAGAGTGCAGAAGGAAGCAAGTCACTGTAGGCAGCAGCCCTCTGGTCTTTCTTTACTTGATTTATTTGTGAAGGAAGTTCTAGTTTTGGAGTCGGGTTAATAATGTAACTAGAGAAATTTAGTTGAGAGAAAGAGGAGGCAACCTGACAGTAAAAAACTTCTCTGTAGTGAATCATATTCTGTCATTTATTTTGGCCAATGGTAAGATATGCACAGGTTGACAGTATTTCCTCAGTGCTGTCGCTCCAAGTACTGTCATTGTTTTCTCCTTTTAGCTACATGGTAGGACTGCAGTTCTTTACTCTCTTTGAGGTTAGCAAGTCAAACGTGACTTGCTTTAGATAATAATGTAGAAGAGGACAAAGCACAAAACGCTGTGGTTCCCATTGCCTAAAGGAACCACTGTCCACACTCTCCCGAAGGCTTTATTCCTTCCCCGTTCACTTTCCGTAAACAAGAGGCCAGGGTATTAGCTCTCCTTCACTCAGAAACCCCTGGTGGAGATGTGCACCTGCCTGAATGATTTCCTTGTTTGTGCCGCTGCCAGCCAGCTCCCCTCCCCCACAGCGGCCATGCTGGACAATCAATGACTCAGCGAACAGGCCAGTTGACTTTACGAAGAGCTCTGCTGATAAAGGTGAAAGATGTTTACCTTAGCCAAAGTTTTAATGGTGCACATCCCGTAACATCAGTGCCTGTGACTTAGTGTGTGATTACCTGCAAACAAATGACCATGATTCCAGTTCTAGTCATAATGGCTGTTTTGATACAGAAAGCAGATACAGAGCAAAATATGGGTACCTGGTCCATGAGAGAATTAACTGGAATGTAAAACATGTAAGTTAAAAAAATAATTATAAATAGTAAGCAACAAATGGCACAGACAGAAAATACCATAAGAAATCAGGAAGCAAGAGGAGTTTAAGTGCATGCTGAGGTGGGAAATGAGCAAAAGCTTGAGGATATTTGAATGTGGTAGTCATGACAAAGAATTGCAAAGTCTCTTGTAGCATGCCCCTGACATGTGTGGGGGAACATTATTCATTTTATTTTTTTAATAAGAGCTAACAAGATGTTTACTAAGCTTTCTAACTCAGTGATCAAAGATAGCTGATTGGGCCAGAGAGATCGAGAACATCTTCACAGAGGAGGAGGATCTATTTGTACCTTAAAGGATAGAAAGGCTGATACTAGCAAAGAACCATGGGGTATAAAGAGCAGAACTGGGGAAGTTGCAAAGCACAAAAAACTATTAGTGATAAAATTATAAAAGCTGGCCTTGATTGAGTGCTCATTGCTTGTGAACAAGGTGATCATTTTACATGGATAAAACCACTTAAGTTTCTCAACTCAGTGAGATAGATTCTTTACCCTCATTTTACATGAAAAATGAGACAAAATGAGGTTAAGCAACTTGTCCAAAATTGGAGCTGTAACTGGAATTGCCAACTTACTTACAATGTATTTCCTTGGACAAACTGCAGTGAAAGGAAGGTCCTCGTAAGGGACATTCTCGAAGTAAGGAGGGAAAACTAGAATGAGGTCAGCTGCTGGGAGAACCTTAAATGCCAGGCTGGAGTTTGGGCAAAATCAAAAGATATAAAGTCTGCTCTCAGTATTCTTATTAGTATATTCTTGTTGAGAGAGGTAAAATTAACAAAGACTAAAAAGAAAGTGTGTAGCATTTTAGTCTATTTGTTGGAAGAATAGAAGTTTATATCTAGCAGTCAAAAAAAGATCATTGTATTCTTTAATAAAAATGCAATCCTGTTTCCCAGTGGTTCAAATTCTTGATTTTCTTAAATACAAGTAAACTCTACAGAATATTGTCTTCAGCATTAGGAGCTCTCCATAAAAGCATACACTGATAACCTTTCCCCAAATTTCCACAGTGAGGTGGAAAGGGATGGTGAACCATCTTGCTCTGCCTTTTCTCTGCAGTCTGAAAGCACACATCGTATCTTTGTGGAGAGGGAAAGAGGGAGATTCTGGGGCAATCTCTTCCTTCTACACACACCTGACGATGTGAGTTATTTTTGCTGCAAATTTGTGTCAGCAATTCTCAAAATGAGTTGAGGGGGCAAATGGATGGTCTCCACAACGCCACTCTCAGACAGCTCTCTTCTCATGGAGACTTTGATTGTTTTTCCCACAGTGGGATTTCGTATTGTTGGCCTTTTTTCTGCAGTGGCATCTTGGAAAAAAATCTCAACCTCTAACTTACTGACTTTTGGAAACTCAAAATAGTATGGTAAGAAGATTTGTAATTATACCTATCTCTCTGGGAATAATGACTTAATTAATACACCCTTCATGAGACTTCACACCGTGGGAAGCACACAGCTGCTCCGGCTGATGGAAATTAAGGTGTCGTGAAGTGCCGAAACCTGAGTGTTTTGATTGTGTGTGTTTTAAATGTTTAATATAGCTTTTTTTCTTCCTTTTGGTTTAATTTGTGCACTGGAATGGGCTCCTCTCTTTCATCAGCCTGCTGATGATAAATAGAGATGAGGACATATATATGGAAAGGTGAAGCTGTGATGTTCCTAATGACAAAAATTAACCTGACTTGGATAGTCATGGGTCAAGGATATTTCAAAACATGCATGTTATTACATTTGTTCTATTTTGTTTAATTATTCAACCTAAGAGTATTTCAAAATGGTTTGCCATTAGGTGCTTTTTTTTTTCTTTTTTTAGAGAATGATAGGGGTACTTCCATATATTGCCTTTGCACTTCCCGAGTCCGAGCTACAAGCATTCCCATACCCCAGAGAGTGTGCACCACATCCATTAGGTGTGGATTTACCCATCCCCTCCTCTCCGCTCCCACCTGCCCCAAACCCTATGCATGTTACTTTCCATCTGTGCACATTATTATTGATCAATTAGTATCAATTTAATGGTGAGTACACTTAATGTTTTTGTTTTTTTTTTTTTTCATTCTTGTGATACTTCACTTAGAATAGTGGACTCTAGCTCCATCCAGGATAATACGATAGTTCACCACTGTTTTATGGCTGACTAGCACTCAGTGGTACATGTATAAAACATTTTATTAACCCACTCATGGATTGATGGGCACTTGGGTTGTTTCTACATCTTTACAATTGTGCATTGTGCTGCTATAAACATTCAATTCAATTGCAGATGTGCTTATTATAGAATGTCTTTTTCTTCTTGAGTAGATACCCAGTAGTGGATTGGTGGATCCAGTGGTAATCCTACTTTCAATTCTATAAGGTATCTCCATATTACCTTCTATAGCGGTTGAACTAGTTTGCAGTCCTGCCAGCAGTGCATGAATATTTCTCTATCTCTACATCCATGCCAACGTGTATTGTTTTGGGACTTTTTGATAAAAAAAAAGCCATTCCCAGTGGAGTTAAATGATATCTCATTTTGATTTTGTTTGCATTTCCTTGGTGATTAGAGATGTTGAGCATTTTTTCATATGTTTGTTGGCCATAAGTCTATCTTCTTTTGAAAAGTTTCTGTTCATGTCCTTTGTCAACTTATTAATGGAGTTGTTTGATTTTTTTCTCACTGATTTTGCTGAGTTCTATATAGATTCTAGTTACCAGCCCTTTATCAGATGTTAATGGCTTGAACCACCCACTGAAGAGACACAGTCTCACTGAATGGGTAAAAAAATACATGCCAAATGCCTATAGTCTTCAGGAAACACATCTAACCCACAAGGATTCATTCAAACTCAAGATGAAATGATGGAAAATAACATTCCATGCAAATGGAAACCAAAAGAAAGCTGGTATAGCAGTTCTCATTTCATATAACTTGGTCTTCAAATTAACAAAAGTAATGAAATACAAAGATGGTCATTATATAATGGTAAAGGGAACAATTCTACTAAAACATAAATATTCTAAATATTTATCCACCTAACTCAGGTGCACCCAGATTCATAAAGGAAATCCTACTCAATCTACAAAATGATAAACAGCAGCATTGTAATAGTCAGGGACTTCAAAACCCCTTTGACAGAACACAACAAATCCTCTAAACAGAAAATAAACAAAGAAACAATGCACTTAAACAGAACTCTAGATCAAATGGGCCTAACAGACATTTACAGAACATCCAACCCCAAAACCACTGAATATACATTCTTCTCATCAGCTCATGGGGCATTCTCTAAGATTGGACACATCCTTGGCCTGAAAACATGTCTTGACAAATTTAAAAAAATTAGAAATTATACCATTGAGTTAGGTTTTTATTTTTACTCTCACCACCTGCATGAATTCTTAGGGGTCATATGTTTCTTTCTTTTGTTTTCTTTTTTTCATTTCCTGAAAACTCTTGAGTGTTTATTATGCCTTCCATTTTACTTGGAAGTTAATTTTGCTTATTATAAGAGAGAGCTTCTTTGCTTGAGCCATGTGAGTCTCACACCAGGAAAACTCAAATGCCAGTGATGCCGAACCGGACCCATGAGCATTTCCAATGGAGGGATATTGAGCTGCAGCAGCCCTCTGAGCTCTAGGCAGCATTGGGCTAGGTGCCACATGTTCTAGAACTCTGTTTGTCTCTTTTATCTCTCTTTTTCTGTCTTTCTCATGTATGTTCTCTCTTCCATTCTCTATCTTTATATAAGCTTTTTGAAAAAGTGAATCTATATGTGTATGATCAATTTTGCCTATTGGGTAAAATTTATGTGCCTGGAACCTGGGTGACAAGAAGCCAGGAAAAGCCCAATCCAGTAATCTGGTAAAACTAAAATAAGAGTGGTAAAATACAAGATTACTTAAAACAAAGGGCATGACAAGAGAACTTAACAAAGACAGTGAAGAGGAGGCTCAAAATAGAATTTTGTTGCCTTGTTGCTGTTGGTTGCATGGGTGTTTATTTTGTTCTGTTTATAAGCTAAAAACGGTCAAAAAATTCAGTTACTTCACTTTCATTTTTTTTAAAACCAAGAGAATAATTGAGAACATGTAAAACAAATGAGTAAAAATGATATCCAATCCAAGTTCACAACAACCAATAAGAGACATTTTCAGTGACTCATACAATGTCACGTAAAAAATACATAAGAATCATATTCAGAAGTACAAAAAAAAAAAAAATATGGAGACAGCTGAAATTTTCTGAAACATCATGGGTCACTAGAGTAGGTCCAAGCATCTGAATGTGCATCCATTAAGTCATAAAGGTTATAAAGGAATAAATGTAAAGTTTAGGAATTAGCAAGTGATAAGTTTGACATTGAGATGCAGCATGCACTCTGAAGCCGGAATGCCGGTATTGGAATGCCAACTCTCCACTTCCTACCTGTATAAATGAGAGTACTCCGAACTGTGACTCCTTAGTTGCACAAGAATTTTCCCAAACACTGTGTTAAGAGGATTGACTGAACATTAGCCTAGCTGCCACCTGCACTAGGCCATGTCCCTAAAGGTGACCTCAGCCCCCATACTGCATCTTTACTCAATAAAATGCAATACTGTCAACCACAAAATATACTTCCTCCAATCTATTTGCCATTCCTTTTCAGTTATTATTTACTTGCTCCCTCTGCTGTAATTTTCCATGTCCCCAGCCTCTTTCTGGGTCCTTATAGACTACAAGCCCATTTTGGTTTGCCCTTTCCCACTCTCCCGTGCCCCCTTTTTTCCCTCTCTGTTATTCCTATTAAACCTCAGTTACCTTTGTCTTAGTTGGAGTTGAGCTCAGTTTATACCGGAGTCTTTCTCCCTTATTGCAATAGACTAAATACAATCTATCTTGCTACATTTAACAAGAGGCTGGTGTTGTTTCTCTTTGACAGTTTTCTTTTTTATGCCTCAGTTTCCTGCCTCTAAAACAGTGAGACTTATACCTTCCTCCTAGGGTTGTCATAAAAATATCAAATGTATAAATATTTGTAATGTCCCATATAACTGCTTGTTAAAATAAATTTAATTTTTTGCAGGAAATTTGTAGATTATATAGAAATTTAAACTTTGATATGAGTTGTTGGTAAAGATTCCACGGTGGCTTATAGTGATTTTCTGGCCCCCGTCTACTATTCCAATGTCACAATTCAATGTCAAGTGTATTGACCCTTCCTCTCAATTACTCACTCCAGCTTCTACCTGTAACGCTCATCTCTGCTCCTCTCTGACGTGGCAGCACCATGTACAATCTTTATAGTTTTGCTCAGTGTAACTTTCTCTATAAAATCACATATACCCTTTCTCTGTGGTACTAATCATTCTGATCATACCTCTGTCATTATATTTAGTGCACTGTGTGTGTATCTTTTCCCCTTAATAGTCTTTTATTTCAGGGGCATTTACAATTTTCCTGCCCAATTTATAAGGTGTATTTATATACATTATCTCATTTAATTCTTCCACCAATTCTATGAAATATATTTATATTTTATTTCTAATTTAGTTATAAAGAAACAAAGTTTTGAATAGCAAATAAGTGAATAAGTTCATCTAGCTTGTAAGTGGTAAGTACAGGACTTACTCTAATTATTCTACCTGGTAGAAATCTGGCTTCGTTTACTTTTTAGATAAGTCACCTTGGGCCAATTATTTAATCATTTAAGATGAGATCTTTTGCATTTCAGATATGCATTTCAGAAGGCAGTTGTGACACCCCTATACCGAGGCATATATAATATGTCTTGAAGAGTGTTTGTCTCATAGAAAACATTAACAAATGCTTTCACTCTATTTTTTGTGAACAAAATTGAATGATATTTTTAAACCACTAATAAAATAGACATTCAGAAACAACAAAAAATTCAAGCTAGACACAACCAAGAGAGATTGCTAATAAGTTCATTTGAAAATTTCCAGTGAGGATCAGCACGTATTACTGGTTTGGCACATTGGTATGGCACATAGATTGGACATGCTTTCCTTTACCAGAGTGTGGGATTTCCTGATGAACTACTGAGTCTCTACAAAATCAAATGATCCTTGAGTTTTTTCCTTTCCTCACTTTCTTCTTTTTATGATAGGAAAAGTCCATGCCTGAATGAGACTGGCTAAGTATTGTATTAAACAATCAAGGAATATTGTTAATTAATTCAACAACAAAAATAAATTTTAAAAAATTTTAAGGAGGGAGGAATGTAATTCAGTCCAATTTATGGTAATTAACAATAATAGTAATTCCACTAATTTATTTTAATAGTAAAATATATTGGACTTTGTGCTAAAGATTTTATATTCACAAATATATTTTATCATAAAAAAATATAATAAGGAAGTATGTAATATTAATATTATACCATTTTTCTGCTAGAAAGATTATATAACTTTCCCAATGCCAGGAAGCCAGCAAGTGGTGGAATTAAAATGTGGACTCAAATCTGTGACTCTAAGGAGTACACTCTCAAAACTTTCTATAGAAAAAAAAAAAAGAAAATATTGTAATAGCTATATAGTACCTATGAAATTCTGGAAGAGACAGAAGGAGATCAAAGAACTAAAGTAAAAAATCACCAATGAATCAGAGAATGGATATATGTGTAAAGTTCTTACTTTAATCTATGATCCTCTCATAAATTTGAAAAAATAAATTAAAAGTAAAAAATTCCAGTTTATACTTCTGTAAACTCAGATACATCTAAGCTAGCCCCAGCATAGCTAGTGTACCATGATGCAAAACCATAGCAAAGTAGTTAACTCTAAAATCAATTTCTCAGATTTTGAAATCTCCATGATCATAGAGGAAAAAGAGACATCACTCGATAATTCATACACTTTGCAAAAAAAACCTATTTTCTTCTGCTTTCAACACCAATTTTCTGTATTTACAAACCTAATACATTTCTCTGCAATTTCCCTTCAAAGATATTTCAAATAATATGAAAACTTAAATAAAGGTATTTTGGCCTTTATAGTACAGTGATGATGGGTGTTCATGCATAATAGAAAATAAATTTTCATAGTATGGACCCTATTTTAGATACACTGACAAGCACAGTATTTTTTGTATCCAATAAATATACATTATTAAAAGGAAGGTTAGAAAAATTTTAAAGTGAACCACATTTTTATTGTTAAAGAGGCAAATGGGGTGCAGTAATTACAAGCATAGCCTTTACAGTTACACAGTTCCTAATTTGAAGACTCCTCTAAATACTCTCTAAATGAATTTGAGCATATCACTTGGTCTTTATCTCAGTAGCATCTTCCTCTGGATACTTGAGGGGCTGATGGACAGACAGAGCACAAGATCTTTTTAACAACTAAAGTAGATCACACAATTACTATTTTTAATCCTCACTACATGATAGTTTATTATAAAATTCCCATATGCATATATTAGAAAATAAAATATTCAATTGATAACTGTTAACAACCAGCTTATAATACATGTCACAGTTTTTCCTTAAGAAGTTGATAACATATTTGAAATGCTGAAACTTATATACTTAAACTTTTATTTTTAATTTTAAAATTCATATAAGTAGTAAAGGTCAATTCATCATGTTTGCATACTATTGCTTTTGTTGTGGCACAGCACAAGTATGTGAAGGAAGAAGTGACATGCAATAGGTTTCTAAACTTCACTAATAAAGAAGGAAACTCATTTGTTATTAAAATGACCTAAAGCGTTTGGAGTCCAAGAAACTCTAGAGGATTGAGCCAGCTCTGTAGATTAAATGACAAACCAGAATTCTGTGTCCCAGCAGGGGACATGCCCTTGGTTTCAGTAGACTGTGATTGAGTGTCCAAATGTCTGGGCAAGAGAGAATTTATAAATTGAAATAGGTTCGCTTGGCACATGGCTTTGAAAATATGTGTTGGTGAAAAGAGGATATGCTGGTTGGGTACCAAGACCCCCTATGAGATGACAGTTTCCCTGGTAAAATCCATCATCTGCTGGACTGCAGCCCTACAGGCTCTGGAACTCAGACTTGTCAATAGCCCTGTTTGATGGGATTTTTAGATGCCAGTTCATGCTAACAAAGCTCATGAGACCAATGTTTAAGGCAAGAGTGCCAACCAAATAATTCATAATAAACAGAAACATAACTGCAAAACATGCTGGCATATTGCATAGAAGAGACCAAAACATTCTCTCCTTGGTGGGACATTACATTTATGGGAAGACAAATGATATTTGGTGCTTGAATACACATTTGCCCCACTTCTTTATATATTCAACCCCAAGTCCCAGGTGGACACATGACCACCCAGGCAACAACTTTTGTGCAGCTTTTCCATATATTAAATGCACACATATTGTGTGGCTGGTTATATATTAAAATTCTTACCAATGCTTCTATGAATGTATCTGAGGAATAATTTCTAAGAAAGAGTTATGTAATGAAATTGTAGCTGGACTGAATATGGGGTAGTAGAAGCCAGAACACTCACTTTACTGTCAAGGATTTAAATCATACACTGAGATTGACAGAGAAAAAATTTGAAAAATTCTGTAATCCTAACACACAGAACATCAGTAATAACCCTACACTGTTTTTGTTTGGGCTACTTTGAAGGAGAGAAAAATAAACATCTCTCCTTCAAGCTATTGATATTTTGGCCTCTGTTACAAATAGCCAAATTAGTTTCCTAACTAATAATCACATTGACGCCTTTCCAAGTTGTTTAGGCAATGACCTCCCATCCAATCCTTATATCTGTACCTATGGTAAGTGCAAAGGGAGTTGAGAGAAGTTCACAGTCAATGAGTTTTGGAGGAATCAGGGATATACGTATAGAAAAATTTGGCAAGAGAAGTCATGCTGAACAAAGACCAAAGAGGAAATGAGCTTGGTAGATAGAGAAAAGAGTATGGAGCCTGTTATGCCCAAAACAGTGAGGTTAATATTGAAGATAAAGTCAGAGAAATGAGGGAGGAGCATGCAAACTATTGGCTAAACAATTTCATTTACTAAGGTGTTCAGTTTTTCCATAATTCTAACACACTTCCAGGAAGCATGTGCAAAGAAGAAACTAAAAAGTACATTACTGATTCTCCAGATTCTTATGACCTATTCCACCTACCTGTTGCTTTGCTTTATTATTTTGATTCTTCTAAGAAATAAATCTAGAAGAGCATCTAGAAACACAAAGGAAAATGACAGATGTAGCGAGTATAACTGCTCATTTCCTTTGAGATCCTGAGAGGAGAACTGTTATGTAAATCCCACCAAATAAAGCATGTATGTGTGAGCTTCATGCTCAAAGTTTGGTCATGAGTCATCATTTCAGATAGCTTCATCCTGCCGATTCTCTAAAATAAAATTCTGTTTCCCCATTGATGATTAATCATATTCAAATATAGGAGAGCTTAAAGCAATGGATAAAAATAGGTAGAGGAAATGAAGAATACAAGGGTTATAGATAAAAATGCAATTTTTGGAGAAGAATTGGGTACTTTTTTCTGTTGGGCTTTTTAAAGCAGTTCACTAAAGCAAAGCCATCTGAATTAAATGGATTTAAGTTTTTCTCTGTCTCTACTCTTTCCAAGGCAGTACCTTGTAATGTGGTTGGCTTATGTCCACCCAAGTCTCTATTTAATCTGCTTGTGCCAGACAAAGAATTGTAAGCTCAGGAAGGAGTTTGTTTTCTTTCTCTAACGCACTGCTTCAGGATTACTTCAAAAGATCAGCTTCCAATGGAAATATTGCCTCTCTTTTATTAATGTAAGATTTTTTATGTATTTGATTGTCTATTCAAAAGTGCCTAATGAAGACCAAACATTTGTTGGACTATATGCTGAACTTAAACAATTTACTTTAATCTGATAACATCACTGAAGGTGATGTAATCAGATGACATCATCATCAGTCTCATTTCATCCTTGTGAGATATTATTTGTGTTGTAAGTAATTTCCACAGAATCTCCCAGCTGAAATATAATAATGCTAGACTACTCCTTCAACCTATGTTCCCTAACTCTGATAAATCTGTAGTTAAGGGCCACATACTGCTACTTTTCTCTAACTTGAAGTGGGTCACTGGAGAAAAGATCCTATAGTCAGCCATAGATTAAGGATATTCATATATGATCCTTCACTCCTCACCTCCAGAAACATATACAGGCTACAGGTTGACAGCTGTGAGATATTGGCAGTAATGGCAGGGTATTGAGGCTGAATATTTTCTAACCTTTATTTAAACAGGATCATTCTGGCTATTGGCTTGAGGACAGACTTGAGTGAGACAAACATAGAAACAAGAGGATATATTAAGAGTCTACTTCATTGTCTTACATACAACAATAGAGGCAGTGAGAAATAATAAAAATATGGATATATTTTGAAGGTAAATAAGGTTTTACAAGGAATTTGATTTTTTGTATGAGACAATGAGAAAAGTAAAGAAAGAATTAAGCATTAGGCTGCCATGAACTGAGATGACAAAGATGCCGGGAGAAGCAGGCTGGTGTATACATGGGGTCGGCGTGAATCAGGGATTCAGTTTTGAACACGTTAGGTTTGAGATATGATTTTCATATGCAAATGGACCTGTAGAATAGGGAGGTAGATACATATTATAAAGTTCAGGAAGGTATCTAGGATGGACACATAAATCGGGAGTCCATATATAAAATAGTATTTAAAGCCATAGTGCCAAATGAGATCATTTAGGGTGTGCATGTACTTAAAAATAAGAAGAGAATCAATGACTAAAATTTTAGGCAAACCAATATTAAGGTGCTGTGGAGAATAGAAGGAAGCAGCAAAGGAGACAGCTACAAAATACACTATTTAGGAAATTAAATCCAATAAAGTTTCCCTTAAGGGACTTCATGTTGACTGGATTCACTTTTAACAAACATATGCTTTAAGTAACTTTATTTTATCAGTGAGATAAAATCTCTATGTTCAACCATTTGTTATTTCAGGAAACAATAATTTAATACCTACTCAATGCCAGGTATTGTCCTACATGTTGAAAAATAAAGACGAATTAAAAAAAAAAATCCTGACCCTGAGAAAATTCAATTTAGAGGAAAAGTATTGCAAAAATAGGGAAAATTGCAATTAAAATCATCAGAGTTTTGTAATTATCAACCATGTAAACAAAATTCTGTCCTCGAGGACTCCCACCTAAAACATTATTCCAACTTTTGTCAAGTTCAAAGAGAGAATACATGTTTGTAATTGTAAAAAGAGCTTTATAATCAGATCTTAGAGCACATTTTCCTCCCACCCCCCTCATTTAAAAGGACTCTCTGGCAGTTCTGATGGCCCAGCAACTTTCTTTTTTTTTCTTTTTTTTTTATTTCGGTGTATTATGGGGGTACAAAGTTTAAGGTTACATATAATGAATGCTCTTGCTCCTCCCACAAGTCTGAGCTTCAAGCGACACCATTCCCCAGACGGTGTACATCTCACTCATTATGTATGTATATACCCGTCCCCACATCCCCTTTCCCGCGTGGCCAATACCCAATAAATGTAATTCCTATGTGTCCACTTAACTGTGGACAGTTAACTGTGACAGGATTAACTGTGATCAGTTAATACCAATTTGCTGGTAAGTATATGTGGTGATTGTTTTTCCATTCTTGGGATATATCACTTAGTAGAATGGGTTCCAGCTCTATCCAGGAAAATACAAGATGTGCTATATCACCATTGTTTCTTAGAGCTGAGTAGTACTCCATGATATACATATATCACATTTTACTAATCTACTCATGTATTCATGGGCACTTGGGTTATTTCCACAGCTTTACAATTGTGAATTGTGCTGCTGTAAACATTTGAATGCAGGTGTCTTTTTTGTACATTTCCCTTTGTTCTTTTGGGTAGATCCCCAGTAGTGGGATTGCTGGATCAAATGGTAGATCTACTTGTATCACTTTAAGGTATCTCCATATTGCTTTCCACAGAGGTTGAATTAGTTTGCAGTCCCACCAGCAGTGTAGGAGTGTTCCTATCTCTCTACATCCACGCCAACATTTATTGTTTTGGGACTTTTTGATAAAGGCCATTCTTACTGGAGATAAGTGATATCTTATTGCGGTTTTGATTTGCATTTCCTTGATGATTAGAGATGTTGAGCATTTTTCATATATTTGTTAGCCATTATTCTGTCTTCTTTTGAGAAGTTTCTGTTCATGTCCTTTGCCCATTTATGATAAGATTGTTTGATTTTTTCTTGCTGATTTTTGTGAGTTCTAAGTAGATTCTAGTTATCAGTCCCTTATCAGATGTGTAAAATGTGAAAATTTTCTCCCATTCTGTTGTCTGTTTGCTCTCATGACTGTTTCTTCTACAGATTCAATGCAATCCATATTAAAACATCATTTTTCACAGATATAGAAAAAAATAATTTTACACTTCATTTGTAACCAGAGAAGACCCCATATGTCAAAAGCAATTCTAGCCAATAAAAACAAAATGGGAGGTATGAATATGCCAGGTTTCAAACTATACTACAAAGCTTTAGTAATTAAATAAGTTTTGTATTGGCACAAAAATAGGAATATTAACCAGTAGAACAAAACTGAGAACCCTGATATAAAACCATCCTCGTATAGCCATCTAATCTTCGACAAAGCAGACAAAAAGATTCACTGGGGAAAAGAATCCTTATTCAATAAATGGTGCTGGGAAAACTGGATAGCCACTTGTAGAAGGCTGAAGCAGGATCCATATCTTTCACCTCTCACAAAAATCAACTCATGCTGGGTAACATACTTAAAACTAAGTTATGAAACTATTAGAATTCTAGGAGAAAATGTTGGAAACACTCTCCTAGACATTGGCCTAGGCAAAGAATTTATGAAGAAGACCCCAAAGGCAATCACAGCAGCAACAAAAATAAATAAATGGGACCTGATCAAACCAGCAACTTTCTTATTTCATATGAAGCATTTAACTTACAAGAGATATCCAGGTATCACAAAGTCCAAGAGGACACCTTATCTGCTTTCTCTTCTGAAACCAAATGACCTTACTCTCTACTCTATCCACCCCGGCAAATAGAAATCAGCAGAATAATTTTATTTAATAAATTATACTAAAGAAATTTCATAATATGAAATATGAGGAATACTTTTTAAGTTCTGGACAATACTGGTGAAATGGCAAGCAAATATCATGAATAATTTCTTACTTTTGAAAGTATTGAGCAGCATGCAGTAATCTTCTAAATGGGAAGACTTATTACAAAAGGTCCAAAGAAAGCTCCTTACTTTGGATACCTATGTCTAGAGAGCATCAGAGACTCAAAAGTGCCTCTGATCACATCATACAGCTTAGAAAGAGAGTGTACAAGCCTAAACAAGGTATCAGACTGAACTATCCTCTGCTCAGGAGCAAACTGTGTCCATAAAGGACATACGCTGAGTGGAAAAGGTATAGGAGGCTACTGATCTCGCTAATGTGAGGAGACAAACAAAAAGTCATCATACATAATCATACTGTACCTTAGAGAGTCACAAAATTAGCCATTCAGACATTTTTAATACTTCAAAGAGATAAAGAACAAATAGACACATGCCCTCTGCAATATACTACATAGCAGAATTTAGGGGAAAGTGATATGAAACACCACACAATTCAAGTAGTTCTTCCCTAAAATATTCTTCAAAAAATAGTGGTCCTAGAAAGAACGTATTTTATTCAAAGATGAGTAACAATCATAAAAGAATCAGAATGAACTGTATGCCTACAAATCGTAGGCAAAGAGAAAAATAATTACAAATCAAGGGCATAAAATAAATATAGATCCATAGACGAGGCATATTATAAAGTAGATGTCAAAGAAACATTTCTATATGGTATCAAATAAATTAAAATTTGGCCTTTAAAAGACAGTTCAACAATACAACAGAAAGATATAAATAATAGTTGATATAATCCAGAAAATAATTAAATAGTAAAATTAAGCTATTGATGTGAATATCCATCATGCAAACAAAAAATGTAAGAAGACATTGCTAAAAACAGAATTAAGAATATGAAAAAAAGGCTCGATAACATCTAGCAAAATAAGTTAGGAAAAAAAGCATTCAATGAGAAAAAATGATAGAGATTAAAAACAAAAGATGTTAATTTAGCACATTAATTATGCCTGAAAAAGAAGACAACAAATAAAACTTAGAACTATCAAAAATATAGTAGAAGAAAAATTTTGAATAAAAGAATACTTGAATCTGTAGATTGACAATATACACAATTTCTAGGAAAACTTAATAAAGGACAATTAACCTAAAATACATCCATTTGATGTTATAAAACTTTATGAAAAAAGGAAACTGTCCTTTGTTAATTCACCCCAAAAATGTATACATCAAATAATTTAGAATAAAAACCAAGAAAGATATGAAAGACTTATACAAGGAGAACTACGAAACGCTAAAAAAAGAAATTGTAGAAGATGTGAACAGATGGAAAAATCTACCCTGTTCATGGATAGGTAGAGTCAATATCATTAAAATGTCAATATTACCTAAAGTCATCTACATAATTAATGCAATCCCCATCAAAGTACCACCATTATTCTTTACAGATCTAGAAAAAATAATTCTTCACTTTTTATGGACCAGAAGAAGACCTCATATAGCCAAAGCAATCTTAAGTAAAAAGAAAAAACTGGGAGGTGACAGTCTTCCTGACTTCAAGCTGTACTATAAAGCAATTATAATTAAATTAGACTGGTACTGGCACAAGAACAGAAGCATCGATAATTGGAATAGGACTGAGATTCCAGAGATGAAACCATCTGCATACGGTAACCTAATCTTTGATAAAGCAGACAAAAATATACAATGGGAAAAAGAATCTCTCTTCAATAAATCGTGCTGGGAAAACTGGATAGCTACATGAAGAAGAATGAATCAGGATCCCTACCTCTCACCTCTCACAGAAGGCCACTCAAAATGGCCCTAACGCATGAAAACTAAGGTATGAAACCTTAAGAATCCTAGAAGAAGATGTTGGGAAAACACTTTCAGACATTAGCCTAGGCAAATAATTCTTAAAGAAGACCCCCAAAGCAATCACCACAGCAACAAAAATAAACAAATGGGACCTGATCAAATTAAAAAGCTTCTGCACAGCCAAGGAAACTATCATTAGAGCAAATAGACAACCTACAGAATGGGAGAAAATATTTGCTATCTACACTTTCAATAAAAGTCTGATAACAAGAATCTATCTAGCGCTCAAAAGAATTAACAAGAAAAAAATCAAACAATCCCATCAAGAAATGGGAAACGGAAATGAACAGAAACTTTTCTAAAGAAGACAGAATAATGGCCAGCAAACATATTAAAAAATGCTCAACATCGCTAATCATTAGAGAAATGCAAATGAAAACCACCATGAGATATGATCTAACCCCAGTTAGATTGGCCTGTATCAAGAAATCCCAAAACAACAAATGCTAGTGATGACGTCGAGAGACAGGAACACTCTTACACTGCTGGTGGAACTGCAAATTAGTGCAACCTTTGTGGAAAAGAATTTGAAGATATCTCAAAGAGATAAAAATAGAAATACCATTCAATCCAGCAATAGCATTATTAGACATCCACCCAAAAGAGCATAAGACATTCTGTTATAAAGACATCTACAACCAAATGTTTATGGCAGTGCAAATCACTATTGCACTATTGCAAGGATGTGGAAACAACCCAGGTGTCTGTCAATTCATGAGTGGATTATTAAAATTTGGTATATGTTTACAATGGAATATTACTCAATTCTAAGAAATGACAGTGAGCTAGCACCGCTTATATATCCTGGATTCAGCTTAAGCCCATTATCCAAAGTGAGGTGACACAAGATCAGAATAATGGGCTCCACATATACTCGCCATCAAATTGGTACTGATTGATTAACACTATGGTGCTCAAAGATGTTCACTAGGGATTCAAGGGGTGGAGGGGTAGTCTCACAACTGAGGGATGTGGTGAACATTGTGGAGAAGGGCAAACCTCTAACCCTTGCTAGGGAGAGGCAAAGATATAAAATGTACCCAAAATGTTAAGAGAAAAAGAAAAATAAACATTTATAGGGTGGGTGTGGGGCAGGGGGGAAGGGGAGGAGGGGATGGGTATATACATACGTAGTGAGTGTGCTGCACACCATCTGGGAGATGGACACGCTTGAAGCTCTGACTCAAGGGGGAAGGGGAGACAAGGGCAATGTATGTAACCTTAATGTTCGTACCCCTATAATATGCAGAAATAAAAAAAGAAAGAAAACAAGGAGAAAAAAATTCAGGTTAGTTGTAACCTTTCCAGCCACAATTAATTGGAGAAAATAATGGAAGAAAGTCTTCAAACTCTTTATGGGAAGAAAAGTATGAGACAAGAATTTTATACCTAGAACTTTGTTGTCCAAATATAAAGGCAAAATGAGAATTGTCCATATGTGCAAGAATGATTCATAAATGAGAGAATTCAGAAAAGACAATACTGATTAATCTTTCCTGAAAATGGCTGTTTTTGAAATAGAAACAATTATGTTTTATCTAGAGAAATATATTAAAATTTAAATGAATTTAAATATATAATTAAAACAAAAAAATTAGAGTCTTGTAAATTGATGCCTCCCAATTTGTTCTTTTTCCTTAAGATTGTTTCTGCTGTATGGAGGGGTCTTCTGTGGTTCCATACGAGGTGTATTATTTTTTCTAGATCTGTGAAAACTGATGTTGGTATTTTAATAGGGATTGCACTGCATCTGTAGATCACTTCGGTTAGTATATATATTTTAAGAATGTTGATTCTGCTGACCCATGAGCATGGTATGGTTTCCCACCTGTTTACGTCCTTTACTATTTCCTTCCTTAGTGTTTCATAGTTTTCCCTGTAGAGGTCTTTTACCTCCTTAATTAAATATATCCCTAAGTATTTTATTTTCTTTGTTGTTATTGTGAAGGGTATTGAGTCTTCTACTTGGTTCTCAGTTTGACTGTTTTTGGCATATAGAAATGCTACTGATTTTAATACATTGATTTTGCAACCTGAAAGTTTGCTGAATTTGTTTATCAATTCTGGTAGTCTCATGACAGGCTATTTGGGAATTGCTAGATATAAGATCATATCATCAGCAAAGAGCAATATTTTTACCTCTTCTGCCCAAATTTGGATGCCTTTGATTTTCTTCTTTTGTCTAATTGGTCTGTCTAGGACTTCTAGCACTAAGTAAAATAAAAGTGGTGATAACGGGCAACCTTGTATGGTTCCAGTTCTAAATGGGGATGCTTTCAACTTTTCCCAATTCAATATGATGTTGGCTATGGGTTTGTCATATATGGCTTGTATCGTTATTAGGTAAGTCCCTTCTATGCCTATTTTGTTAAGCATTCTTATCATAAAAGGATATTTGGTTTTGTTGAAAGCTTTTTCTGCATCTATTGAGAGAATCTTATGGTCTTTGCTTTAGCTTCTATTTATATGGCAAATTACATTTATGGATTTGCATATGTTGAACCATCCCTGCATCTCTGGGATTAAGTCCCCTTGGTTATGATGGATTATTTTTTTGATAAGCACCTGAATTTGGTTTGCTAGAATTCTGTTCATAATTTTTGCATTTATATTCATAAGGGATATTGGTATGTAGTTTTCTTTTTTTGCTGCATCCATTCTTGGTTTTGGTATCAAGGTGATGTTGGCTTCATAAAATGTGTTGGAGAGAATTTCTTCCTTCTCCATGTTGTGGAATAATTTCTGAAGGATAGGCACCAGTTCTTCTTTCTGATAAAATTTGGGTGTGAAACCATCTGGTTGGGGACTTTTCATTTTAGGAAGGTTTTTATTGCTGCTTTGATTTCAGTACTTGATATTGGTCTGTTCAGGAAGTCTATTTCTTCCTGATTGAGCTTAGGAAGGCTGTGTGTTTCTAAGAATTTGTCCATTTCTTTCGCATTTTCAAGTTTATGTGCATAGAGGTCTTTATAGTATTCATGGATTATATTTTGTATTTCCATGGTATCAGTTGTAATTTCTCCTTTCTCATTCCTGATGGAGCTTATTAGAGTCCTTTCTTTTCTGCTTTCGATTAATCCTGCAAGATACTACAAGGCTATAGTACCTAAAACAGCATGGTATTGGCAAAATAAAAGAGATATTGACCAATGGAACAGAACTGAGAACCCAGATGTAGAACCATCCTCATATAGCCATCTAATCTTTGACAAGCCTCTTTGCCAGCCTCTGAGCACACCACCCATTAAGCCTGCCCCTGTCACCGGCATGATGCAGCCAGTCGGGTGGCATCTTTTGTTATATTGAAATTAACTTGCTGGACAACTCTAAATCAGGAAGTAGCTAGTTAGGAAAAAGGTCCTCAATTGTAGTTATTTCCAGCTGAAATAAGAGCTTTGAAGTTTCTGGTATTAGCAGATAGGTTTTGTTTACCTGGCTAACAAGAAAAGAATGACAGGCTTATTAGAACCTAGCCAGAACTCACCAAAAATTCAAGTGCACTTACGGTCTCATGTTGTGGCCATTGTGTTGCCACCGTTACTGTTTTTATTGAATAAAAACACCTTCACGTGGGCTGTGGTATAAACTGGTGTCTGCTCTGGTATGATCTGAGCAGACCTCATCTCTGGTTTATCTCACGATGCTTGGTTGTACAACTTGATTTCAGTTTCTTATTCTCATAAAGGAATATCACCTTTGAATTCAATAAAATTCATTGCAGAAATAAAAAAAAAAATCTTTGACAAGCAGACAAAAACATACACTGGGGAAAAGAATCCTTATTCAATAAATGGTGCTGGGAAATTTGGATAGCCACACGTAGAAGACTGAATCAGGATCTGCACCTCTCACCTCTCACAAAAATCAACTTACAGTGAGTAACAGACTTAAACCTAAGGCATGAAATTGTAAGAATTCTAGAATAAAATTTTGGAAAAACTCTTATAGACATTGGCCTAGGCAAAGAATTTATGAAGAAGATCCCAAAGGCAATCACAGAAACAAAAAAAATATTAATAAATGTGACCTGATCAAATTAAAAAGCTTATGCACAGCCAGGGAAACTATTATTAGAGCAAAGAGACAACCTTGAGAATGGGAGAAAGTATTCACATCTAATAAAGGGCTAATATAGAACTCAGGAAAATCAGCAAGAAAACATCAAACAGGCCTATCAGAAAGTGGGTAAAGGACAGGAACAGAAACTTTTCAAATGAAGGTAGACTAATGGTCAAAAAAATGTATGAAAAAATGCTCAACATCTGTAATCATCAGGGAAATGCAAATCAAAACCACAATGAGATATCACTTATCTCCAGTAAGAATGGCGTTTATCAAAAAGTCTCAAAGCAATAACTGATGGCGTTGGTGCAGGGAGATAGGAACAGTAATACACTGCTTGTGGGACTGCAAATCTATTACAAACTCTGTGGAAATTAATATGGATGTACCTCCAAGAGCTACAAGTAGAATTAACATTTAATCCAGCAATCCCATTACTGGACATCTACCCAAAAGAACAAAAGACATTATATAAAAAAAACAGCTGCACTAGAATGTTTATAGCAGCAAAATTCACAATTGGAATGATTGGAAACAACCCAAATGCCCATCAATCCATGAGTGGATTAATAAAATCTGGTATATGTATATTTTGAAGTTCTACTCAGCTACAAAAAGTAATGATGATAATGCACCTCTTTTATTATCCTGGATAAAGCTGGACCCCATTCTACTAAATGAAGTATACCAAGAATGGGAAGATAAGCACTACATGTACTCACTATCAAATTGGTATTAATTGATCAACACTTAAGTGCTCATACAGTAACAACATTTACTGGGTGTTGGGTGGATGGGAGGGGGAGGAGGAGATGAGTATATTCATACCTAATGGGTGTAGTGTGCACCATCTGAGGGATCGACATATTTGAAGCTCTGACTCAGGTAGGGTAAAAGGCAATATATGTATCCTAAAAATTCATAATTTGTACCACCATAATATGCTGAAACTAAAAAAATAATAATAAATGCAGAGTAAAACAAATAAAATGATAGGAATGGTGTTCATAAAATATTGTGTGTGTTTTTTTGAATACTTGCCAAGCCAAGAAGTGAAAAAGAGAGAAAATAGACCTAATGTAAGTTTGATTATTTTTTCATTTTTTGTTCCACAGTCCATTACCCTGCTTAAAAATAACAAATCAAAAATGAGATAGTTAAGCATATAAAGATACCCTTTACAAAAAATATTTGTTGACCAATGCTTTTTTGTGTTAAAACATACTATGAACATTAAAAGTCTAAATGCCACAAATCATTCCCCATATATTATTACATAAAATGTGTAAATAAAAAAACACTAATAGATTAAAAAAATAGTCAAAATTGCAACTCTGTAATGAGTAATTAACCTATCTATCTCTCTCCATGATGGATCAAATATAAAAGCAAAAGGAAGCATAGAGCAAATCTATTAATAAATAACATAACTGACAGTAAATTTAACAGTCATTCTATAACAGGGTAAGGATTCAGGCAATTATATATTGTTAGTGAATTTAGATGTTGACTCAATGGAGAACAACTTGTCATTACTCATCAATGACTACAATTCTATTTCAAGAATTTGTCTTGAATGTACATTTTCACATGATGCAAAAATTTGTGTATCAAGATTTTCTTTGAAGCATTGCTTGTTATAGTAATTATAAACAAAAATTCAAGATATAATACAAACAAAACTAGAAATAACCTAAAAGTTAATCAAGAAGAAGTAATTAATAAATAAATTTGAAGGTAGGTATAATTTAGTTATTAATAAGAATTAGGAGAATTTATATGTCTTCTAGAAATATTAAGGGAAAGTATAAGCAGAAGGAAAAATAAAAGTATATACACTCATGTAAGTGAATGCATACAATATTTCTGAGTGGTTACGTGTATATATATATATGTATATCTATAGGCAAATTAGGTGAGCTTATCTTTCAGAATTCAATTTGAGGATCAGGGTTGGAAAAGATTGATTTTCTTAGTTTTTTTTTAAATTATGTGTTGTTATTTTGATAATAATGAGATATTTAACTTTAAAAAAATGTAGATGTCTCACCTAAATAGTAGCACTACTGTGTTGAAGTTCTGTTGGTAGATTAACATGAAATGTGTCAGAACCAAGAGACTAGCTGTGCTTATTCATATATTCACCATGGGCATAGTAACCCATAAGTACGGTGAGACTGTTTGCCACCATAAACATTAATGTAATGGAAATTAATCATCTATTTCTCTTGGAAAAGTTGTTTGGACTCAGCCGAAAGGTTCAATTTCCTGCTTTGCTTCTGGGATCTGATGACCAAGAACTATAACTACCTGCTTGTATAATTTTGTAATATCTGAACAATTCATGTCCGGAGACAGTGGGCTGCAGGCCTTCACTTTCCCTCATTTTATTTAATGAGATATCCAACTTGGATATCTCATTTCACACTTGTTTCCTCTCACTGCAGGTGACGTGGCACTCATATCCCTAAATGTAAGCACATCGGCACCTACTGACTATTCTTACACATTTTCTGAGTATTGATTCAATAAAATTTTTTTAGGTTTTTTTTTTAATGTGTTGTCGTGGGGTGAGAGTAGTTGAGGCAGGCCCGCGAGGAGATTAGCTACTTCTCCCCACAGAGCCAAGTCCCTAAGATAGGGGTCACCACAGAGGATAAGAAATTGATAGGCAACAGAGAGAAATAAAAGAATACACTGAGACTAAGGTATAGTTTATAGTTTTATTATATAGTAGATAGATAGATAGATAGATAGATAGATAGATAGATAGATCAGATAAAACACAGCGGGAGGTTCCTAGGGGTCTGGCGGATCCCCACAATTGCCAGCAATATGGTTAGATTCATACAGGTTTTTATAATCACAGACATCAATTACCAGTCATCAGGGTAACATATTTGCATATCAGGGAATGCAGTTGCTAGGGGATGCAGGTAGTGGGTTAGGGTCAAAAGTCCTCTCAAGGGGCTTCTAATCTATGTAAGTGAACAAACAGGTACAAAGTCTTTTAGGGGCTAGTTTCTAAGTTCTAAGAAGTAGTTGTCAATTAACAAAGGTAAAACAAAAGAGATATAGTGACTCAATATATCTTTGATTAGTTATGGTGAACTTAAAGGTAGACAGACAGGAGAAAGCAGGAAGCCCATCTCTAATAAAACTGGTTGTTTATAACCACTGGGGTGCATCTCTGGGCAAAGTGCACTCACTGTCTCCGGCTCCCATCCTGTGGGCCATGTTTGCCTTGTCTTGTCTTTCAAGACACAGGGAAGCTCACAGATTTTGAGATACCGGGAAGCCTTCCTGGAAAACATCCCCACCGGAGATTTGAGAGCTCTCCCATGATAGCAGCCTCTAATAAGTGAACCATTGAGTCCACACATTCCTTCAGGGCAAAACCCTGCAAACTCCTGTTTCTGTCTTTAACATAGTAATGTTGAGTTATACAATAAAATAATGGTCTTATGAGCCACATCTCATTAATTCCTCAATAATATTTTCCCAACATGTTGTTGATTTTCTTTTTCTGTCAACACTATGATTCAGTTTTCTCTTTTTTTAATCTTAAGGAAACCTATAATTAGGAAAGCAAAGCCTATACTTTAAAACCTAATGAAGAAACTATGTAGTTCTCATTATAAAGCAAAATACAGTTTGCATGGTGTATCTTGACACCTATGGAAACTCAACATATAGAAATTATAAGTTTGATAGGGTTCTTATATTTCTGTATGTTGGATCTCTAGGACTGAAAGACACGTAAGTGACAGGCAAAAAACCACGTCAACCATCTATGAGCAACTAGAGCAACCTGCAAGGTTAGACTGAAGAAGAACGTTCAATACAACTGCCACCCCCATCTGGTAGAGGAGTAGCTGGTAGTCAGCACGATTGCCTTTTATGTGTTTAGCAATTTCCCCACCTATGTTCAGGCTGCTCTGGCAATTAGGCTGATCCTCCAGGAAGGTGACCTCCTATGAATCCATAGCTTCAAAGAGCAGAGTGGGCTTCTGAGTTATGATGCCTACTAAGCCTTTACATTTAGGACACCAGGAATTGGAACACTGAGGTTTAGGTCAGTGGGTTATTAGTTTTGCAGCAGTGATATACTATATCTCTGGAAATGTGAAGTCCATTTGCCAACATGAGCATGAAAGAGCCAATAAGCTGGCTTGCGAAAAAGAAGGATGAGGTGTATGTGCAGAGAGGAAAGAAAGAGGAGCAGCATGCATCCTAGGAGAAGCAGAGGCTCCCTGTGACTCTCTACTCCAATCCTGGCTGTCTCTGAATCGTTTCTAAGTGACAAAAAACCTAACCCAAATTTCTGAAAGCCAAAATCAGAATTACTTATTCACAAGATTAAAATATTAGGGGGAGTTTTAGGTGAAGTTTGATCTGGAACCCAATTGATTTTCCAACATCATTTTGTTTTCTATTCCTTAATTCTACTTTCTTAAAACCTACTCCATTCTGACACAATCTTATTCTCTGTAGTGCCAAATCGTTGTTAATATTTCTTGATGCTAATTTTGGGTTAAAGTACAGAAGTAAAGGGAGAAAATATATTTTGTAGAAGTCCATTGAAATTCTCATTGTGTTTACCAACTCAAATTAAGGCCTTAAACCTAAATTCTATATGCAGGGTTGTTATTTATTTATTTTTTATGTTTTAATATTTATTCTTTTTTTAAATTTATTCAGGGTATTATGGAGGTACAAAAATTTTGTTATATGTAATGTGTTTGCCCTGCCCAAGCCAGGGCTACAAGCACGTCCCTCCCCCATGCAATGTGTTCTGCTTCCATCAGGGTTGTTATTATATGAACTGTTTGTGTCCTCCCCAAATTTATATGTTAAAGTTCCAATCCCAAATATGACCACTTCTGGACCTTTAGGGTGGCAATTAACTCTTATCTGGCTTCTGAACAACTCTGCTTACATATTCCAGAGAAACCCACAAACATAACATATTCAGAGTTAAATTGTCATTTCCCCCACAGAGCTCTTTTCTCAGGTGCACCCCTCTCTGCTCTCTTCTCTACCCCTCTTTCAAGTCCAGAATCTGGAAAACATCCTGGAGAGGCCTTTGAGGTCACATCGTTCTACATCCTTAGTATGTTTTGGTGTGATTCACATGTTTTTATTCTCTCCAACATTACTTAAGGTTAGGATATCACTTATCTGTTAAGCCATATTGCTGCTCTCAAAGACAGTCAATGTTCAGATGCAGAGACATTTGACCACTTCATTTCCCTGTGGAATACCCCTAGATGATGTTGCTTACTGAATGCAGATTCCTAACCATGCAAGCAAATTCCTTTACAATAGAGGCCTTAAATGCCCTTTTATCTTCTGATCCTACTCACTTCACATCCTATGCTCTGCCAGACTGGTTATTTCCTTCAATTCAAGCCTACTTTTCAGGACTGATCTCAGGTGTGACCTCCTTCTGAGGGCTTCTTTGACTACTCTCTCTGGATCTGAAGTAGTCAGGTCTCTGCTGTCTATGCAGGACATGGTTACATCACATTCCTTTCTGCATCACAGTTGTCTTTTGTCTTATTTGTCTCTCTCACTGATTACATAGTGCTAGAGTCAATGGATGGTGTGGTTTTTGCTGGAGTTGTTTATGTTTTAATTTTTTTTACTCCCCAGTACCCAGCACAGTTAATGGTACACAATGGAGGCTTAAGAAGAAGAGCTTCTTATTCTACCACATCCTCAACCGGTGAGATGGAAGTGGTAGCCATGCCTCCTGGGGGCGGGTGGAGTGGGAATCTGTCTTCACAGCTTTCCAGATGAACTGTGAGATATTAAACGTCTTGGTAAAGCTCAGACGCTAATTTTGAAGGGATTCTACCCAAATACTAATTACAGGATTCACTTCCTGTAATAATATAGAAAGTTTTGTAACACATGCAAATTGATGACTTCCAAAGTTGAAAAATAACCTAAATATATGCATATTTAGTTCAATTATAGCAGCTTATTCTTGAGGCTAGTTTAGGAGAAAAGATAATTATCTGTAGACAAATGTAATTTTGCAGTGAATAAGCCTCTTAAGATTAGAGAATTAAGACTGACATTAATTATATATGTCATTATTGTATTTAACTCCTTGGTTAGGAAAAAAAAAAAGACATACATAATGATGGTGAAAATTACCAGTATTTATTCAGGTTACAGTTAAAAAATCTCCTTTCTCACATCCTTAAGGAATGCCATCTGGCTTGACATACTGAAGCTTGCTAAATGCTCTCTAATAACAAGAGTATATTGAACTGATCTGAAGAGGACTTTTTTTTTTCTTTCCTGAAAGCAAGAATGCAAGTAATCTCTGTAATTCTAATTATCATATTCTGTCTTTGTAAATGGAAAGTTATCTTTTTATTCTCTCTTTCTCTAGATTTGCTGAAAATACACATTCCAGCCAAGCACACATCTGGGATCTACTGCCTGAATCGCCTTCTTGCCTGCCAATTTTTGTTCAATGTTCCTGACACTTTGCCGTATTTAACATTGACTCCTTGATAAAGTGTAGTCATTCCAAAATGTTCAGATAATTAAATGGGTAAAAATCCAATGTTTCTTTCTCTGGAATTGGTTATGGTGATGTGCTAGGGTGGAAGGGCAAGGAATTAGGGAAGGCAAAGCCTTGGCTTTGCTTTTGCCATGCCATTGACAAGCCTCTAAATCTCCATGTAGCTGAACCTTCTCCTTAGCCAAGAAGGGATAAAAGTGTCACCCATTGTTTCCCATGGCTAATTACGGACTTTGGGCAGTGTAACACATTATATGAAATGCTTTCTCTTTTCTCTTCTGAGAACTTCCAGCAATCTCACATTTTATCTTTATTTTATGAAAGTTTCCCCCACAGTTTGGCTATGAGCTCCTTGACAGTACACAAACATCTGTGTTACTTGTGTTGTAGCCCCAGTATCTAGCTCAGTGCCTGACAGATGGAAGTATCTTGGTAAATATTTGTTGAATATTGGAAGGAATATTAGAGTTTTAATTAACAGCCAAATAACAGCAATAGCCCAATGTTTGGCTTCACAAGTAGATGGAGAAATACCTTAATGTTTTCTGAGTACAAAAGGGGATGATAGCATGATTAAGGATGTGTTCAGTAGTTCTAGGTGGTGTGTTACACACACACAATAAAAATTTAAAAATAGAAAATAATCACTATTTACTCATGATGCTCATTGTAGTAGTGTTTAGGTGCTGAGAATTCCTTGAGCTGAACTCATCAGGAAATGCTGAAACCTGAACTTGCTTACATTTAGGTTGCCCTACACTAATGTCCTTGCAATATTGGAATACCATACATTTCTTAATAACAGATCTTGAGAAGTTATGTAAGTTAATCCTTTCCTTTCAGAAACTGGATACCAGAAGTCTTAATACATGAACTCACCCATAGCAAAGAATTAATTGAAATGAGCCATGAAGGTCTTAGGAAGCCAATAATCTCCAAAACGATTCTCTGAGAGTGTCAATTATTTTTTAAAAACAGCTTTATGGATGTATAATTATTATATAATAAACTGCATATATTTAATTTATACATTTTGATGAGTTTGAACATATGTGTACACCCATGAAACCATTGCCACAATCAGTGAAATAGACATATCCATCCTTTCCAAACATTTCCTTGGGCCCTTTCAGGATTTTTATTTGTTTGTTTCTTTTGTTTTGTTTCATATTAATAGTAAGAATGCCTAATATGAGGGTGCCCTCTTAACAAATTTTAAGTTTACAATATAGTACTGTTGTCTACAGGCACTACACTACAGCAAATCTCTAGAAGTTAATCATCTTGCATAATGAAACCAGTTACACAACAACTTCCATTTCCCTCTCCCTTGGTCCCCGGTAACTATCATTCTATTCTCTGCTTCTGTGAGTTTGACTATTTTAGGAACCTAAAATGATGATGTTTTAAAACAGAGGAAAAATGATGGACTAAGGTCTTATGGAAAAGTAGATTGGAGCCAAACAACTAGAATAAGTAGCATCGATGACATCTGCAAGGTGAATGGAAAGTATTAACTTCTTCCATAATATAGACTTTGGTGTGACACCTTAATCTCAAATAGCTAGCACTTTCCTCTCACCTACCCTCGAAATAAAAATTAAGACATTCCACTCAGCTCCGACCTGCTTTATGCAAACCGCTGACCCAGAACTCGTCATATAATCTTTAAAAAGTTTATTTGGAACAGGGTAAAAAGTTCTGACAGTTTCAAATGAAAAGGAAAAAGTAAAATTGATCTCTTTTTGGCATACAGGTCTACAAATTTTAGTAAGTCTATAGATTCTCGTAACAGCCACATGCAGGATGCAGAGCAGTTCCATCAGCATAGAACCCTGCATGTTATCTCATCCCCTTTTGTCACACAAACCTCTCCACTAACCCTGACAACATCAACATGCTGTCCTTCACCTGAGTTTTTGAGGATCGTAAATGACATCATATGATATATAAGCTTCGTATATAAGCCTATATACAAAGGCTATATAAGCCTATAGGCTTCGTATATAAGCCTATATGTGGCATATAAGCTTCTTTCACTCAATGTAACACCATTGAAAGTGTCTTTGAGATCCTCCCAAGCTATTCTGTACACCAAGAGTGTACTCCTTCTTGTCACTGAGTAGTATTCTACTACATGGGTGTTCCTCAGTGTGTTTACCCACTTGCTTGTCAGACATACTGGGTTGCTTCCATTTTTGGCTATTGTGAATAAACGTGCTATATACGTCATACATAGATACTTTTGTGAACACACATTTTCATTTCTCTAGTGCAAGGGCAAGCAAACTAAGTCTCACAGATTAAATTCAGCCCACTACTTGATTTGTCAATAAATTTTATTGGAATGTGGCCATGTTTACAAATCATAGTTGACTTCAGGCTACAGTTGAGTAATTGTGGTAGAGATTTTATGGTCCTCAGTCTGGCTTTTTGCATGTCTTCAGCTGGGGGATTTTCACAATTACTATAGGCTGCTGGGCTGCTTTTTGCCATGTGAGTTTTCACTCTATGGCTTCTTACTTCATTACGTCACCAAGGAGAGTCTTGCAATCACACGAGTGACATCTCATCAACTATGTCATATTCTGTTAGTTATAACCAAATCAGAGGTTCCGCCCACACTCAAGGGCATTGCATAAAGAAGTGAACCCCCAAAGGTAGAGATTACTGATTGTAAGACTCTACTTGTTGACATTGTATCTGAAAAGCGGACATTGAAGTCTCATTTGCTTTTTTTTTTGCCTAAAGAAGAATATATTTGAATATTTTCTTTATGCCAAGCTACTATGTTTGGTGCTTTCAAATATTAGGTAATTTATTTTTTATCTCAATCTGTGAAATTGTGTTCTTATTTCCATTCTACAGGGGGTAAGAAAACTGGAACCCAGAGAAAACATGTAATTTCCCCTTATTACACAGCAAATAAGCTAAGTGAAGATTTAAGCCCTGATGTAATTGATTCTAAAGTTAAAAGAAAGCCAAGTTTTCCTTTTAAGTGAAGAACAACAACAAAATCACTTCCTTAAAATGCAAATGAAGTTTCAAGACCATATGATCCTCTTACTATCCGAATATCTTAGATGAATTCAGTAAAATGCAATTATGTCAAAAGATAGGAATGTATGTAAACATACGAATGGTGAGATGTTTTAAACCATAAACTGGGGAAGGGGAATAAACAGATTTTGGTCTGGTAACATTTCATTCCTTTTTCTGTCAAAACTTAAAGTTTAACTGACCCAAAGTCACTATGAAAAAAATACAATAAAAGCAAACTATCACTAACAACAATAAAAAGAACAACAAAACAAGATATTTTGTACATCTGAGGAAGTGGTTAATGATGTACATCACAAACAAGGGAGAGATTGTAGCATAATGGGGATACCACACACTGTTAACAAAGTTAAAATGGGTACAATGTAGTTGTAGAAGCCCCTTTTAATATTAATGCAAAGAAATGAGCACTACACTTTTCCCTCTTTTTTTCCAAATTATTTTTTCTTCAACTCTGAGTCTTTAAACTATCTAACACATCTAGGGAAAGACTTTGTCCCCCAGCTTTGTGGCTGTGCCATTCCTATGGAAATAAACAACTAACAGTGGCTTGCCTCCCTTGGCCCGACTTGAGCTTTGAGTGAGGAATTTGATTCTGAGCGTTTGTCTTTTCCCATTTCTCAGGAAGGATGCCCCATTCCAATCTGGCACTGAGGATTCAAGCTTCAAAACAGACGTAGATTATACAAACTTTAATGGGCAAGAGTTACCATAATGATAATTTTAAAAATCTGAGATGTTTATTTCACTCTCAATTAATCCCTATTAGCAGGAAAAGCAAATGGGTTGGCTACATCCATCTTCTGTATGAAAAAATTATGGTATAAAGATGGAGCAGCATTTATGGTTATCAAGTGACTGAGACCAAATTCCTAGTATCCAAATCACAACTATTTCCATGATTAAAAGCTGCCAAAGGAGATTAGAATTGCCACTGCTAACTCATCCTCTTAGTGGATTTTTGGACTTCTGTGGCAAAAAAAAAAAAAAAATGCCATAGTCTCCTGCAATTTATATTCATTAAGAGTTCCAGGATTGGTGACAGTGTTAGAGGAATTATAAAATGACAATTAATTGTATGCCCAGAGAGAGCTCTTTTCCTCCCTCACAGAACAAGTAATTCAATTACAATAACACATTTAACAATAATGCAGTACTTTAGTGTGAGATTGCTTTGCCATCATTAATTAATGCATTCACTCAAGAATATGCATCTTCATGCTGTGTGTTTCTTCAGTCTACCTGTCTCTTGCAGCATAAACAGAAATAAAGAGAACATCTCAGCAGAGCTGTCCTTCTTGGTACAAACAGCATGACTCAAAGCATGGGGTGAGGTTAACTCATGTCTAGCAGCATTTGCCACAAATGCCATCGAATTTGTTGACTACTCAGCTTAGTTAGGCATTTTTTCTAAATCTATTTTCAGTAGCTTACTTTTAATTGGAGATTAAAAGTCAATGGGTAGATTAAGTTTAATTCCACTGAGATGTGAATAGTGACTTGCTCTATCAGCTCTGCCTGCAGAATTCTTGTGTTCGCATTAATTAAATGTACTTTATTTTCTTCTTGTCTGTATATTCTAAGATACTGTCATGCAGAGTCCAAGCAAAAACCTGACTAAAAATATAAAATGTTTCATCACTGTCCAACAAAGTAACTAGGAAGAGAAATCTCTTGGGAGCTTTAAGTTTACACTGAGATATATTTATCTACAGAGATGATGCAATGACTGAAAGAAGTAAAAAAGAAAATGCAAGATATAAAAATTTTAACTTAAAAAGATGATAATAAAAGCATTCTTGTGAATAAAGTAATGGACTTAATCATACTTTTATATAAAAAGAGAATGCTTTTATTAATTGATTGATCAATGAGAATGTCCTATCAGAGTATATTTTCCTAATGCCTAATATTCATCAAGGACCTATTCTGTCCCACACTATGCCAGACATGCCAGATACTGTAAGGATAGCAACCCCCAAAACCTGCTGAGCGTTAAAATCATGCATGCTTTTAGGTTTTTGTTTGCTTGTTTGTTTATTTGTAAAACAGATATTACAACTTCTCACAGCCTCAATACATCCAGAATCTGTACTGCAGGTGTGGCAAAGATGGAATTTATAAATTTGATAATCTTCTTAGGTGATTCTGATGCCACCATAAGAGCCCTTGTCTGTGGAAGCTCGTGTTGTATGGGACGAGAAAAAACAAGCTTCCTCGCTGTCATGTGTTATCCTGGTAAATCACACAAATGGATCTTATTGCTCCTTTGATAAATTGGGGCTAAGGATCTGTCCTGGGGGTGACTGAAGTAATATCTGTGGGCCAATCCTGGTTCTTCTCCTGCTTTCATATGTCCTTAGAGTGAAGATTCCTTTTATATATGTTTATATGTTTGAACAAATTCAAAAGAACAATATTTCATAACATGCAAGATTTATATGAAATTCAAATGTCAGTGTCTTTAAATAAAGTTTTATTAGAACACAGCCACAGCCATTTGTTTGCATATTGCCAATGGCTGTATTCATGCTATAATGATAGATTGCATGTGCTACAGAGACTATAATGTGAACCAGAAAGCTGAAAATATTTAATATCCAACTCTTTACAGAAAAGATTTAACCAACCTTTTTGACAACCTCTACTTTGAAAAGAAAGACCAAAGCACATGCTTTGTCAAACACTTTAGTGAGAAACAGGAGGTGAAAATTCACCCAAAATCCAGTATGGAATGTGTTGTCTATTGGGTTATTAAGTACAAAATGTCTGACTTCCTTAAGTGCTAAGTTTGACAGTTGGTATCTCTGACATTTCACTTTGACACTTCTTGTTTTATGTTTATTGTGAAGGTACATCCTCAGTCTTTCAAACATACATTTTTGGCTGGTGATTATCTATCAATTTTTTTAGAGCGATTTTTGTGAAACTATGGATAAGTAAAAAATTTGTGCTATTTTCAAATATGAGTTCCATTGTGGAACCAGTACAGCGCAGACAGCTCGAAATATCAATGGAGTGTTTGGGAAGGATGTGGCTGATGAACAAACAGTACGTTGATGGTTTGAGTTTTGTTCTGGTGATTTTAATTTTGAAAATGAATCACGTGGTTGACCTGAGACCAAGGTGGATAATGATGAGCTGAAAGCTGTAGTGGAAGCAAATCCATCTCAACCTATTTGTGAATTAGCAGCAAGGTTTGATGTTACTATTTTAACAATATTGGATCATTTAAAACAAATTGGCAAGGTAAAGAAGCTGGATAGGTGGGTTCTGTATGAATTAAATGAGCATCAGCAGAGAAATCGTCTTGATGCTTGCCTTTCTTTGCTGTCACGACAAAAAGGCCAATCATTTATACACCATATTGTTACATGTGATGAAACATTGATTCTTTTTGACATAAGTGTTCAGTACAATAGTTGGATAAAGATGAAGTGCCAAAATACAATCCAAAACTGAATATTCATCAACAAAAGCCAATAGTGTCTGTTTGGTGATCCAGTGCTGGTATTATCCACTACAGCTTCATGAAACCTGGTCAACTGATTACAGCTGATGTCATCTGCAACCAACTGGATGAAATGATGAGGATGCTTACAATTAAGCAGCCAAGATTGGTCAACAGAGACAGGCCAATCCTCTTGCAAGACAATTCTCAACCACATGTCACACAAACGACACTCCCCAAACTACAGAGGCTGGACTTGGAAACTCGCTGTCATCCACCATACTCACCAGACCCCACACCAACTGACTGCCACTTCTTCCAGGAACTGGATCACTTCTTGTGAGAAAATACATGCCATTCATCACAAGCTGTGGAAAACGCCTTTTGCTATTTCATCACCACTGGCTCTCCAGGCTTCTTCACTTCTGTTGTAAACAAGCTGCTGTTAAGATGTCAAAACTGTGTTGGGAGTTTAGGCGTACACTTTGATTAATTGTAATGCCTCTTGTTTGAGATGTAATAGACTACACTTTTGATTCAAAGTTGGGCATTTCATATTTAACGACCTAATATCAGGAAAGGAAGACTTGACTCTTTACCTTCTGTTTTCAGAAGTCCACAGCTAGAAAGGTGTCCTATAGGACAGTGGTTTTCAAAGTGTCCGTGGAATAACAGCATAAGAACTATTTCAGAACATGTTAGAAATGCAAATTCTTGAGCCTCATCCTAGACCTACCAAATCAGTCATTCTGAGATCGAGGTCAGCAATGTCTGTTTGAACAAGCCCTACAGAGCATTCTCACACACATTCACAGAGTATGGGTACCACTGTTTGAGAACCACTGTGTTAAGAAACATTGAGAAACAAATCTGAAAACAGGTATAACCATGTGCATGCATGCAATCATTTCACAATCAAATAGGCAGGTCCATTGTTCTGGTCACTGCTTGATGTTAACAGAATAAGGACATTTCCCCACAAATTTACACAAAAGATTAGAAAAATAAAAGAAAATTATATTTGGTGTGTTGGGAAACAAAGTTATGAAGTGCCTGAGCTGAGATATCAGGATAACAATGACCCCAAATTTTACACTGACATGAGGCTTCTCATAGGGATCAAACAGCAAGTGAAATTGGACATGTTTCTGACATCTGACATAAAAGGCCAATTTATGGGAGATGAGCTACGTTCATTGAATATGCAAAAGACGGGATATCATTAACCTAACAGCTCCTCTGCCACTGTTCTCTTATCTCATGTTCTCAAGAAATCTTAATAATTCACTGTGAAGATTCTCACTTCTTCAAAGCACATTTCTAACAAGCCTCCATTTCAGAAATGTAATCTTGAAAAGGTTCACAAGGAGAAAAATCTTGGGAGATAAGATCATAACCCTGAAGTTTCTCCAGATGCCTCAGGAACGTCCCCAGGCAGTGGCAGACCAAATTCTCTCCTCAGGAATCTTGACTGTATTTTAGTTTCTCACAAACAAACAAACAAAAAACATAAATGCATTTTTTGGTGGCAATGACAATTCTAGTAACAGTAATGGGGACGTATCACTCATTTACTTCACTGTGTGCTATGCCCTGTTCCAGAAGTTTCCTGTAGAGTATTGCAATTTATCTTAACAGAAACCTGGTGAGCTAGGTATTAAAGTCTACCTCTTAAAGGTTTTTATATTGAAGATCTGAGTTGATTTTGAACTCCTTGGTTAGAGAGAATTGGAGATGATAGTAGGAGAAATGTAAAAGTCTCTGGAATAAAGAAATACTTCTGGGCACGAGATAGAAAATGTGTCAAAACTGCCTTACTGTCAGCTCCCCCAGCAGAGAACACACCAGAACTTTTCTCCCCAACTCCCATCTCAACCTACAGCTCCCATCAAGGGTTGAAAGCTTGAGAGAGCCGGGTCCATCAGCACACCCTTGCTACAGACATTCACAGCTCTGTCTGTCCATGGCAGCCCATGGGGACAAGAAGAAGCCAGAGCAGGAGCCACAGGCTGGGCAGTCAGCATGGCAAGAGCTACAGGCAGGAATGAGTGAGCTGTCACTGCGGAGCCACCCTGGATTCCCGGGAAGGTTGGGGTCCCCCTTACATTCAGCTGGGAATCTCAGAGTGAGTGAGTATGTGGGCCTGGCTTCTCTTTCAGCATTGTAGTATCCTTAATTTAAAAACTGAAGGTGTTTCTGGCATGTCCTTTTGCACTGTAATTTAGTACTTTAAAGTGTACTGCGATTTAAATTTATGGTAGAATTTACTCTATAGTCACAAGGAACAAAAGCCTCAAAATTATCTCAGGGGCTAGAAAGAAGAAACAATCCTGGCCGATGACTAGGCTACAGCATAGAATGACTATGAAGACATTAATGGTTTTTCTATCACTCATTTCCTCCATCTCTGTTGGGAAGCCTGCACCTGGGAGAAGGCATGGAAAAAGCCAGCTCATATTTCTTTCCTGCTTGATCACAGATATTAATAGCTTATCATTGTCTCTACCAAGAAGAATTTCTTGCTCCAACATTTTCTCTCTTATTCTCTTTCCGTTGTTTGTTTGTTTGTTTTGATTTTGGCGTTCTCTCATACATGCTCACACAGCAGTAGGCACTCGCATTCACACTAACATTAGGATCTACAAGGACAATGCACTCCTGAAACCAATCCTGATATTTCACTGTTACTGAGCGGCTTTGACCATATGTGCATTATCAATGAAGAACCTATTCTGTGCCTTGTTTGTAAACCTCACATATAGTTAGCAATCTGTTCCAGTAAATATTATCATCCCTATTCAGAGGAGGAAAATGAGTTCACCAAGTCAAAACAGTTTTCTCAAAGCCATGCCCAGATTTGAATTTGGGTCTTTTGAGTGATGCTTTGCAACATTCCTTCCATGATTAGTCTCCTAGCTCTAGGCGTAACCTTGGAATTTCTGCTGAAATAAATGTTGCTTTCTCGTGCTATCTCCACTTCACTGAAAGCATTTAGACGGTCTTGAGTCTTCTAAACTATTCCCAACCTGGTCCAGTCATTTGAAACTCTAAAATAAATTCTTCCTTTGAGCAAACTACAGATCCAAATTCAGCATAAAGAATCAAACAACTTTGTGTTTAAGACTGTTATTGTAATTGGGCTCTTAAATATATTAGTGATTGTGATATTTCAAAAAAAGAAAAAAGTTTTGGGAATATACACCTTAATTTGAACTCTGAATGTCGAGATTTTCTCATCTCCACACCCTTCATAATTATGGAAGATGAGTTTATTTTGTCTCCGGATTCATCATTTCTGCCCCAGGGTACATTTCAAAAATAGTCATTCTATCACAGAAACAATTGTCAGAATAATTACTCAAATACACACAACAAAATTCTGCTGACCTATGACCTGAGAACAACATCATGGCAAAGCGGCCCTGAACAGCATTGTGTCTTGGTGGCAGGTTGCCAATCCGGAACGTGGCTTTCCCTTGATTTTAACTAAAGTGAAGCTACTCTTTTTTTTATTGTGCATTAATATCTTAAGCTAATTTTAGTGTTCTTAAGATGCAAATATTTTACAATTTAGGGATGAACTAAACTAACATAAAATATTAATTGGTTCTGACTAGAGCTGGACAATTTCAGCTGTGTCCCACAAGCTTTTACAAATGAAAGATAATCTCCATGAAGAATGTAGATGCCAGTCTGAGTTATACTCTTTTTTTTTTTTTTTTTTTTTTTTTTTGGAGACAGAGTCTCGCATTGTTGCCCAGGCTAGAGTGAGTGCCGTGGCGTCAGCCTAGCTCACAGCAACCTCAAACTCCTGAGCTCGAGCAATCCTGCTGCCTCAGCCTCCCGAGTAGCTGGGACTACAGGCATGCGCCACCATGCCCGGCTAATTTTTTTTTTTATATATATATTAGTTGGCCAATTAATTTCTTTCTATTTTTATAGTAGAGATGAGGTCTCGCTCAGGCTGGTTTTGAACTCCTGACCTTGAGCAATCCGCCCGCCTCGGCCTCCCAGAGTGCTAGGATTACAGGCGTGAGCCACCGCGCCCCGCCTGAGTTATACTCTTGAAACAAAATGACCTCGTGCATATTTAGATCTTGTACAGTCATGACGAGTTTTTGGAGGAACATCTATTATTGGTTACAATAGTTTTCAGCCAACAAATTGGTACTAAATAGTGATATACTAGATTCTGTGCTGTCAGTTAAAATGTTAATCTTGCTGAAATCTTTCAGTGTGCAAGAGGTTTTAAATAGACAAGTCTATTATTTGAATTGTATTAGATATACTGGCTCATTGCTGGTTTTGCCAAGAAATGGATCGAAAATAAATTTTTTCTAATACAAGAAAAAATATATATATATATTTCAGTATTTTGTTTATTTTCAAAACTTAAGACCAGAAGCATCCTCTGTAAGAAAACCCTTGAATCCTCTTAAACTCTTCCTTTTATTTAACTCCTCAGGTCCAACCAGTCCTGGAGAATGATAGGACCTACTTTTAAAATACCTTTAGAATCAGAATACTGTTCCCTCTGCCACTTCCTCTCTTAACCCCTTGACAAAGTAGCACCATCGACCTGATGTTACAGTTTTCCAGATGGTTCAGTTGCCCCTAATCTCATTTATTCTTCCCCAACATTACAAGGTTCTCTTTCTCAGACCTTATTTTAGTCACATCACCCTGCTGCTAAAAAAAAAGTGCAATGACTGACCGCCGTCTACAATAAAGTAATACTCCTGAGTAAGTTATTTGAAACTGTTCAAAATTGGTCCCAAATTACTTTCCTGGCATCATCTCTTGCCACTGTCTCCACAAACCCCCGACCCCTAGATACCCTATATTAGACTACTCTGAATCACGTACTCTTTCCCAAATATTATCCATACTAGTACCTCCTAGCTTTGGCTCACATTGTTTCTTCTGTTCAAAATTCCTTCTCTCTGCCTTCCCATAGTTGATATATTATGCTTGTTTCTGAACCTGGATCAACTATCAGGTCCTATTTTAATCCCCACAGCTCCCACAAGCAGAGTCAGTTAATTCCTCCATTGTAATATCTCCACCAGTCTGTCTAATTTTTAACCCTGCACTAAACATGTTGTTAGTTCTATTTGTCCCCTGAGGAGCAGCAATCAAATTTTATTTATCTTTACAAGTTGCAGCAGCTGGTTCAAGGCCTTGCATGAAGAGGTAGTGTTTAAGTGTCTATGAAAGCAGATTTGGGCTAAGGTGTAATCATTGTAAAGTTAGACCAGAGGACGTGGTCAAGAGATGTGGTCATGTTATGTGTATGTTCTGGAATTCTATAAGCAATATCTGGATCTGGACTTGAGCTACTAATAATGCTCACATTGGCATATGGTGAGGGAGTACCCTAGTAAATATCACAGGCTTAGCAAATAGGGTTACAAACAAAGAGAGAGGCCAGACTGAAGATCACGTGTAAGGGGGCAGATCAACCCTAAGAAATTGCTTAAGAAAATTCCTACTCCTGGAAACAAGAATGAGTATGATCCTTCAATGCTGCAGATGTGCCAGGCACTTTATGTATGTGTCGTTACATTCATTGATGACGTTGAATATCATAGTAACAACAGCTGCACATTTTTAATTATTATCCATGTCCCAGATAAAATGGTGAGGTTTTTACATATATTATCATAATCATTCCCCCATATACCTGTATGGATTAAATATTATTGTAGACATTTTACAAATGAGGAATCTAAGGCTCACAGACTTTACCTATGTAGTGCAAGATCACATAGCTCTTATTTCTTTAAATTTCTTGAAAACCTGAAAAGTTGATCTATTTATCTGGATTTTATAAAAGGAAAACTGTCTTCGATGTATATGCTCTGGTCTTAAACAGGGTGGAATGACCATAGCCATTTATCTTTCCTAAAATAAGCCTATTTGGTTGCTGGAGACATTTCATTCTTAAGCAAACATCTTCAAGAGAGACATAAAGCAAAGTGTTTTTCTCCAAACATCCTTAGCCACAGACTCTTCTTTCTAGCACAACTCCTATTAAAGCCTTTAGAACAGTCTTGCTCCTCTAGGACTGTAAAACATTTCTAGTGATATACATATATATATATGTGTGTGTGTGTGTGTATATATATGTATATATATACATATATATTTATACACACACATATATATATGTGTGTGTATAAATATATATACACCTATATATACATGTATATATATTTTTTTCCCTAAAAATTTGGGCTTATCCTAAAACATTTAATTTTCATAACAAAAGTATGATCTGGAAAAATGTTGAAAGTGAGCATTGTCTCAATATATAGCAAAGCAATAGTTACCTAATTTAGTTTTAGGGTTCTGCAAGGAATATACAATCACTATCAACATTTTCTAATTATCACGACCAAGTATTCAAATTAATTGGTCTAAATGTTAACAAATGAGCCGAATATATTTTGCTTTTCTATATAACACCTAATAGTTTGCTTAAGTAGGACTGATCATTTGTAACTTGTCTCCTCTTTGGTCATAATGAGAAATACCTGAAGGACCTTAAACTGAGCCTGTACTTTTTTACATCTCATCAAAATTTGTCTTGTGGGAAGTTACAGAATTTCAGTTTGTAATTCATCCATTATTCTTGGGTAATACTCACAGTGGTCAGTCTCTTTGAAAATAAAGAAAGAAAGTAGAAAAATAACATGAGGAAAAATAAGAGAAGGATGAACTTCACAGAACACAGAAATAACATCAATCTACTAGAACCAATTTAATCTTAGCATGAATGTTTGCTCCGTTACTTCCTCTGATAGCGCCCCTGTAAATCACACTCTCTCCGTGGTGTTGACACTCTTCAAATGCCATATGCTGCTCTCTCTATTGTAATTTGCCTGGGGCTGTTATGACAAGTACCAGATACATGCAGAAATGGAATGGAGTAAGAATGCTTAAGGATAGTTTGCCCCTAGCTATTGCTAGGTCATGGTAAACATGTTAATTCTTTCAGTTTTATTTCATAAACTGGAAACTTCCAGCCTCTACTAAATCATTTTTTTGGTGTGAGTTATCATCAATGCCATTATCTTCCACGGGCACTTACTGGATATATGCATGTGAATGCAATTTGTTATCCGAAGCAAATTATAGAGCCTAGATCTATTCACCTTGCATCCTAGCATCAGGAGGGAGGGGAAGAGCAAGAACATGCATCTTCCACCACTTTTCCCTGTAAAGAGAGAATGGCTGTGAGATGAAGGCACAGTTATGGTGGACGTGAGTCTCATTTTCTGACCTCTACATTCATACGTGAGGTTGTATAGAGTTGTACAAGGAAACCTTTGTAGTTTTACATGGGAGCTGGCATAATTAAATAAATAAATTATTTAAATATTTTTGAGAATTCAATTCTGAGAACTACAGTTACATTCTAAATGGCTGAGAGAAACCCTATTTGACCTCAAAAATAAAACATGTGAAATAAAAATCAAAACTAGGAAATACAAAGATAAACATCATCTCACTTATTCTATACAATCTACATTTAATCTATTGTTTTAGTTCATTTTCATTATTATTTTAAAAATACCTGATACTGGGTAATTTTTAAAGAACAGAAATTTACTTCCTCTCCATTTTGTAGGCTAGAAAGTCCAAGATCAAGGCATCATTAGGATTAGTGTCTGCTGAGAACCTGGTCTTTCTGTTTCCAAGGTGGTGCCTTGTGGCTGCACCCCCCTGAGGGGGTCACACTGTGTCCTCACAGAGTGGAAGAGACAAAAGGGAAGGAACCCACTGCCTCTCTCGATCCCTTTCTTTCTTTCTTTTTTTTTTCTGAGACAGAGTCTCACTTTGTTGCCCAGGCTAGAGTGAGTGCCGTGGCGTCAGCCTAGTTCACAGCAACCTGTAACTCCTGGGCTCAAGCAATCCTTCTGCTTCAGCCTCCCGAGTAGCTGGGACTACAGGCATGCACCACCATACCTGGTTAAATTTTTCTATATATATTAGTTGGCCAATTAATTTCTTTCTATTTGTAGTAGAGACGGGGTCTCGCTCTTGCTCAGGCTGGTTTCGAACTCCTGACCTCGAGCAATCTGCCCCCCTCAGGTTCCCAGCGTGCTAGGATTACAGGCGTGAGCCACGGCGCCCAGTCTCTCGATCTCTTTCATAAGGGCCCAAATCCCATCCACGGGGGCTCTGCCATCCTGACTTAATAGTCTCCTAAAGGTCTCACTTCTAATACCATCACATTGACAATTAAGTTTCAACGTGTATATTTCAGGGGCATTCAGACCACAGCATTCAAATAATTTGCCTATCTTGGAGATGAAACAGGCTCAAAAGCCAATTAAAGGTAGAATGACAATGTACCAGATATCTCATGGTTTTATATCATATGCCCTTTTTATTGTCTCTGTGAAGAAGACAACTCAGAATGGTCAAGGAATAAGTTCTTAAAGCAGTAGAACCCTCTTCACAAATGCTATTGAAGTCAAATGAAGAAGAAATCACCGAAAGAGAGGAGAAATAACAGAGAGGAGGCAGCCTCAAGTACTGATGATATAGGGCTTAGAATGATAAATTTGGAAAGGAAGAGACTAAAGGATTCCAGATTGAGGAAATAGCCCACACAAATACACCTATAGGAAGAAACAGACTTCTTACCAAAACAAGTGTGTATGTTCTTGATCAATTCTGTTTGAAGAAAAATTGTAATGACAAGAAAATACGATTTTTTTGCCAAGTAAGAACAAGCCCTTGAATATTGCTCTTCTTTACAGCTTGAAGCTGTGCATCAATACTGCCTGCAAAGCTCAGTGGGCAGAAAATGGGTGCTGGAATTTCATATATATTAAATCACTTTACAATTGACTTTTGTGACTTCCATTCTGCATTCAGACATCTTCAAACTTAGAAAATTAAACTAACAACAATTATCTTCTTACCCAAAAATATAAGATACTTATGTGGAATTCAAATATCTTTCAGATTACCTAATATTCACAAAAATATTTTTTTATTTCTGAGTTTGACTTGAAGAAGAATTGAAAGCCCGTAAAGTTTACTTTAAGGATTAGGCAAAAAAAAAAAAAAAAAAAAAAAAAAGAACAATGTGCTGAGCAGGTTTCAGACGGCCAAGGCAATGTCTGCGCCTTACTACAAAGCTCTAAATCCTGAACTGCCCTAGAGGGCTGCCTGTTCACTGTATTTCAGCTTTGTGCAGCTGTTTAAATTGCCACTTGTTTTCTAAATGCTACTATTACAGAAACAACCCAATTAAATTTTTATTGGACTCAACATTACTTTGAGAAAAAAGTGAATATTGAGGCCCTGTTCTAATCATTTAATTGACCCTGGCCTCTGTTTGGCTAATAAATTCCCTGCAGGCCCAGGGCCTTACAACTCATGGCTAGTGTGATAATTAAAGAGAGGGATATTCTCTCTTCTGAAGTCAGAGCTAACTAACGTGCCACATGCCACCTGGTGTTAGTGACTCTAACAGATTCTTATCTAGTAGGCTTCAAATTTTCTGTAACAAGTCCCAGTCACACACCTGCTCCTTCCTATCTCAGTTCCCCTCACTGATGCTCACACACATGCCATAGCGTAGCCTAGAGGCACTGAGCAGGGAGGAAGCAGGCTGTGGGATGTCCTGACGTGCCTCTCTCGTTTCCTTTACCTCACAAGCCCTTTTGGGCCTCAGGCTCTTCCTTGGTAAGATTTTGTTAAATCCATTCAGTTTTGAGATCCTGTGAAATAAAAATTTAGATTGCAATACACTGAATGAAAAGTAAATATCTAGAGGTAACAAGTCTGTTTTTTTTTTCCATTTTATTTCAATAAATTTGAGGGTTCAAATTTTTTTTGTTACATGGATGAAATGTATAGTGGCAAAGGCTAAGCTTTTAATGTACCTGCCACTCAGTGTACACTGTACGCCTTAGGTGTTTTTCCATCCCTTACCCTCCTCTCACCCTTCCTTCTTCTGAGTCTCTAGTGTCTAGTATGTCACTCTGTGTGTTCCTGCATTCCCATAGCTAAGCTCCCACTTATAAGTGGGAACATGTGGCATATGGTTTTCTGTTTCTGAGATACTTCACTTAGAATAATGACCTCCAATTCTATCCAAGTTGTTGAAAAAGGCATAATTTCATTCTTTCTTATGGTTAGTAGTATTCCATGGTGTGTGTGTGTGTGTGTGTGTGTGTGTGTGTGTGTATACACCACATTTTCTTTATACTCATCGGTTGAGGGGCACCTAGGTTGATTTCATAGTTTTGCAATTATGAATTGTGCTGCCATAAATGTTTGAGCGCATGTGTCTATTTGATATAATAACTTCTTTTCTTTTGGGTAGTCAGTAGTGGGATTGTCAGGTTGAATAGTAGGTCTACTTTTATTTCTTTGAGGAATACTCATACCATTTCCATAGAGGTTGTACAATCTACATTGCTACAAGCAGTGCATAAGTATTCCCTTTTCACCATATCTATACAAACATCTATTGTGCTTTGGCTTTGTAATAATGGCCATTCTGACAGGGTAAGGTGGTATCTCATTGTAGTTTCTTCCATTCATGGATTCTTTCAATTCATGATGATTAGTGATGTTGATCATACTTTTGTATGTTTGTTAGCCATTTGTATCTTTTCTTTTGAAAAATGTCTGTTCAGGTCTTTTGCCCACATTTTAATAGGGTTGTTAGTTTTTATTTTTGCTGATTCATTTGAGTTCCTTTTAGATTCTGGACACTAGTCCTTTGTTGAATATATAATTTGCCAATATTTTCTCCCAATCTATAAGTTATCTATTTACTCTGTTGATTATTTATTTTGCTGTACAAAAGCTTTTTAGTTTAATTAAGTCTCATTTATTTATTTTTGTTTTTGTTGTATTTGCTTTTGGAGTCTTAGTCATAAATTATTTGCCTAGATCAAAAATATCAAAAAATATTTTGCCTAGATCAAAAAAGTTCTAGTTTTCTTCTAGAACTTTTATGGTTTGAGGTGTTACAGTTAAGTCTTTAATTCATCTTGAGGTACTTTTGTATATGGTTGAGAGATAGGGATTTATTTTCATTCTTCTGAATATGCCTATGCAATTTTCCCAGTATCATTGATTGAGTAGGGGGTCCTTTACCCAGTGTATGTTTTTGTTTGCTTTATTAAAGAGCAGTTGGTTGTAAATATATGGTTTTATTTCTGTGTTGTTTATTACTTTCCATTGATCTATACATCTAGTTTATAACAGTCCTTCTGTTTGGTTACTATAACCTTGTAGTAATTTGAGATCAGATAATGTGATTTCTCCAGATTTGTTCTTTTTGCTCAAGATTGCTGTGGTTATTTGACCCTTTTTTGATGCTACATACAATTTAGGATTTTTTTCTAATTCTGTTAAAAATAGCATTGGTATTTTGATGGACATTGCATTGAATCTATAAATCACTTTGGGCAGAATGGACATTTGAACAATATTGATTCTTCCAATCCATGAGCATTGATTGTTTTTTCATTTGTTTGTGTCATCTATGATTAATTTCATCAGTGTTTTCATTTCTCCTGTAGAGTTCTTTCACCTCCTTGGTTAAGTATATTGGTAGGTATTTTGTTATTTTATTTTATTTACTGCAGCTATCTTAAATGGGATTGAATGCTTAATTGGATTCTCAGCTTGGCTGTTATTAGCATATAGAAATGTTATGTTACTGTTACTGTTACTGTTACTGAATGTTACTGTTAGGTGAAATCCTTTTGTTTTGTTTTATTCCTTGAGCTATCATGTAGACCAAGTTCTAGTCTTTTAACTCTTAAATAATTTTACTTTGAGAAATGTCTATTGTGCTGTTCAGTTTGTAAGGCAGATCTGAGTAATTCCTGTAGGGCTAGTCTGGTCTTTGCAAATTCTTTCAATGATTGCTTGTTTGAGAAGGACTTTATTTCTCCCTCATAGATGAAACAATTTTGCCGGATAAAGAATACTGGGTTAGGCATTATTCTGTTTAAGAATATTAAGGATAGGCACCCAATCCCTTCTGGCTTGTAAAGTTTCCATTGAGAAATCTGAAGTTAGTCTGATAGACTTTTCCTTTGTAGGTTATTTGTTGCTTTTATCTCACTGTTCGGGGAATTGATTCTTTTGTGTTTACTTTGGTTAGTCTAATAACCACATGGTGAGGTGATTGCCTTTTCACATTGAATCTCCCAGGAGTTCTGCGAGCTTCTTGAATCTGGATAACAAGATTTCTGGCCAGGCCTGGTGTTTTTTCCTCCAGTATTCTGTGAAGTAAGTTTTCCAGCCCTTGTGAATTTTTTTCCTCTCCCTCTGGTATCCCTATGAGTCTGAGATTTGTTTTCTTTACATTATCCCACATTTCTTGCATGTTTTGGTCTTGCCTCTTATTTCTGTATTCTTTTTTTTCCACTAATTTGTCTAGTGCATATGTATTATCTTCAAACTCAGAGATTTTTTCCTCTGCATGATCTATTCTGTTCTTGAGACTTTCCACAGTATTTTGGAGTTCCTTGAATGTCTCCTTCATTGCCAAGATTTCTGTTTGGATTTTCCATAGTATATCAATTTCTTTGGAGAATTTTTCATTCATTTCCTGAATTGTTGTTGTGGTTTCTTTATGTTGGGATTCTATTTTCTCTTCACTTCCATTGTGTTTTCTTACAATCCATACTCTGAATTCTTCCTCTGTCAGTTTAGTCGTATAATGTAAGTTGGTGTCAGTTGATGGAGATCAAGTATTTTCTTTTGGAGGTGACTTTTCTCTCTGATCTTTCATGTTTCCTGTGTATTTTCATTGATTCTTTCTCATCAGGCTACTTTGTCAAGGACTAGGGGGGGATGGAACTTGTTTGTGGACTAAATTCTGGGACTCCAAGAGATGTTCCTTGGCAGAGCTGGGGAAATGTGCTTTTGTTCTTAGGCATTGGGCAGGACCCAAGATTCCCAGGGGACCCCTTCTTGTGCTCCACCACTGCCAAGGTCGATGGGGGCAGGAGATGGGGCTTGGTCATGTGAGCCTGCATCTAGACTCCCCAAAGGCTACTTCAAACTCTGTCTCAACAGTGATCAAAGAGTTGGTTCCCAGGCTGCTGGAGAAAGCAAGGGATGGATGGATGTTCCCCCATCATGCCAGAGAAACTTTTTGTGGGGGAGTAGCTGACAATAATTCACATTTCAGTCAGTGAGTGTGGGTTTTGCTCTGTTCCCTCTCCCCTTGACAGGTGGATCTCCCTCTAGCATCTGGCTGCCAGTAGCAGGCCAAACAAACCAGGTCAGTGAAAAGGTGACCACACTCAGGAGGCAAGGCCACTGCAGGTTGCCACCCCTCCTTCCCAGTACCCCATGCAAGATCAAAAGTGTGGCTTCCCCAGCCATTCCCATGGAGGGAAGGGTGCTCCGTGCCTGTGCTGCAGTGTGAACCCACACCACATTTTCCTCTCAACTTTGCATGCACAGTCTCCCTCCCCATTCATGATCAGTTCACAGATCTCTCCTCCAAGTCTCTGAATGATGCAATTGAGTTCTGGAAATATGGGATCAGGCCTGGGACATGTCCTTAACTCCTCCCAGTTCAAGCTCTAACTGTGACAGTAAGAGGCTTAGCTGTCATAGAACACTCAAGAAGCAGGCCAACTGTCCTTCTACTATGGTTCAGCTGTGGGGTGGGTGGGATATGCCATGCTCTGTGGGAGCAGTGACATCTCTCTGTCCTGCATTGGCCCACGACTACTGTGCTGAAACTTGACCTTGGGTCATGAAAGTTATCTCTCTCCCAGACCCAGAAGTGGGGCAGAAGTATCCTCAGGCCGAGGCTTAGAACACTGGAAAAGGGGTCCACAATTGTCTATGAGTGCAGCTGCGCAGGTTTTAGAAGCCTGTGGAGCTATATGCAAGCTCAAGCCAGGCCTCAGTGTGATCTTCTGGAAGCTGCCCAGGCTGCTCTGCATACCTGTGGAGGTCGAGGAGTTGTCCTGTATTCAAATTGGAAAGGTCCAAGGGAAAAGTGCAGTGTTCCAAATGTCTCCTGTTTACCCCTCCCTAAAGTCTGGTTCTGGCACTGCTCAAGACTCTCAGTGGTCCCAGACAGACAGTTCAGCTTCTACCTTCACCTGCAGTGTTTCCCTGTCACCTACCTGTTATCTTCAAGTATTTTTTTCTCTGATAATTTAATGGAAATATGGGTATATGATGAATATCATGATTGCTCTCTACAGAAGAGACACATTCCAGCTGCCTCTAGTCAACCATCTTTCCTGTAACCAAACCTACCTGTGATACCAAATCATATACCTAGATTTAGGTATCATTTTCTCCCCAACCCATTATTTTTCTCCACCAAACTGCTAATTACCACAAACATTAAGAGGTATGAATAATCTCTATTCTCTTCCCAGACATAAAAGATATTGAAAACCTACTGGAGTGCCAAAAAGTCAAATACCTTCTACCCCCACACACAAAAAATAGAGTGTGTTTGTGTGTGTGTATGAGAGAGAGAGAGAGAGAGACAGAGAGAGAGACAGAGAGAGACAGAAACAAATAGCTACCACTTGTGAGTACCTCTTATGGACTAAGTGTTTTTATTATATTTCAATACATCCTGTAAGGTAGGTAAGATTATCCCTACTTTTCCTAATGCTATTGTAGAGCAGAAACAATATCATATTTGACTTTGGAATTCTAGTGTTTCAGTGCTGGTAATATTAAAGTTCAAAAATATTTTGTGAATAGAAGAAAGAAGGGAAGAAAGGAAAGAAGGAAGGAAGGAAGTGAACTGAGTCATTAAATAACTTTATCAGAGTCCTTAGGCTAGCAATGAGAAGAGTAGGTGTCTATAACCCAAAAAACTCACCCTTTAACCTTTAATAGCCTTCTAACCATAAGTTCTGTCAACCAATTTTTAGCCATAGCCGCCAAGTAGAGCTAAGCATAATCCTTAACAAAAGATAAATTAAACAAAACTGTAGTGTTTTAAACCTTGAACATACCCCTTGAACATACTCCATAACCAAACATTCCCTTCCCCAAAAAAGCTCAGGCCTCACTCTCTTTGGTGACTGTAAACCAAGTGAGAGCACAGACTCAAAATGCTTATAACCAGTTCCTACTGCCTTGGCTCTGTGTAATCATATTGATCTATTTTTCAGTGAACTCTATTGAAATTAAAATTTAGTTATTTAAAATGCACTGATTTAAACAATGACAGTTGTTCTGTAGGGCATTTGGGGAGACAGATGACTTTCTGGGTGAAGGTGATGGTTTCAGGTAGCAGAATATCATTAACACCAGCTGGCCATTTGTTGTAAAGAAATATCTTCTGTAAGACAGTTACTGCTAATATAAGCTACTTTAAAAAACATAAACACATGGATGACTCTGAGTCTTGCTGGCATATATATCAGATGTTGGGAGTAGGCAACTTGTTGATGAGTCCATCATAAAGGTTGGTAATTAACATTGACCAAATGGCTCTAGAATTCTGGGAGTATTGTAACTTTTGCCAGAAATAGGCAATAGCAAGGGCACTGCTGCCCTCCATGTTTCCTCAGAACCTCAGAGAGAATCAGAGGTTTCTAATTACTGTCAACTCATTCACTTATTCATTCTTTCATTAGCTCATTTATTCATTCGTATGTGTGTTTTTATCCCTCAACAATGAAATTTTTTAAGTCCTGTGGCCTATCTTTTTTTTTTGACTTGAGGAATTCAAAGATGAAAACGGTGTAGTGACTTTCCTTAAAGACTCAATCTGAGCAGAAAAGTAAAAACATAAATAAAAATATATGACACAATGTGATAAATTTACTGATAGAGATATAAATAAGATAGTATAGGAGCACAGAATAGGGACAGGAACACAGAATAAGTGGAACTTGGCTGGAGTTCTGTGTGTATGGAAGTGTGTAGTACATATGTGGAGGAGAGGGTGGAGGAGGAGTAGAGAGGTGCATGGTCTAATGGCAAGATATTCTGCCAACGCAGGCTTACAAGAGCTCTGAGATAAGCTTTAAAATATATGCATTAATTAAAAATAAATTTTAAAAAATTAAAATCAATATATATATGTATATACACACACACATATATATCGTAAAATATGTGATGGAATGAGGTAGACAAAGGAAACATGAGAAATAGGATGGACAGTCCAGATACAGCCAATCAAAGGAAATGACAAAAAGTGTAATAATTCCTGGGAAATAGAAGGAGTGAACTAAAACTTCAATGAGATATCACTTATCTCCAGTAAGAATGGCCTTTATCAAAAAGTACCCAAACAATAAATGTCGGCATGGACGTGGAGAGACAGGAACACTCCTACACTGCTGGTGGGACTGCAAACTAGTTCAACCTCTGTGGAAAGCAATATGGAGATACCTTAACGTGATACAAGTAGATCCACCATTTGATCCAGCAAACCCAAAAGATCAAGTGACACTCTACAAAAGGGACACCTGCACTCAAATGTTTATAGCAGCACAGTTCACAATCGCAAAGGTGTGGAAGCAACCCAGGTGCCCATCAATACATGAGTGGATTAATAAAATGTGGTATATGTATACCATGGAGTACTATTCAGCTTTAAGAAACAATGGTGATATAGCACCTCTTGTATTTTCCTGGTTAGAGCTGGAACCCATTCTACTAAGTGAAGTATCTCAAGAATGGAAAAACAAGCACCACATGTACTCACCAGCAAATTGATATTAATGGATCAAACCTAAGTGGTCATATAGGAATAACATTTATCGTGTGTCGTATGGATGGGAGGGGGGAGGAGAGGATGGGAATATACAAACATAATGAGTGAGATGTGCAATGGTTGGGGGATGGTCACGCTTGAAGCTCTGACTCGAGGGGGGGATGGGCAATATACATAACCTTAACATTTGTACCCCCATAATATGCTAAAATAAAAAAAAATGGAAAAAAAAAGAACAACAACAAAAAGAAACTGTAAGTTCTGTTTTGTTGGAACATAAACTTCAGAGTGGAGAATTGGCCAAAACTAAGCCTGGCTCAGTAATGTGGAATCTGATCACAGAAGATCTTTTCTAACATTTTAGGAGTTTTGAAACTTACTGTGGAGTAACTGGGGTATTAGAAGCAGGAGAGTTGGCATGGCCACATTAGATTTAGAGAAAGCAGCTCTATAATACCTTCCCTACCCAGGTTCACAAAATTGCACATAAGTAATTTTTAAAAATCTGAAGAAACACTTGCCACAAACTCATTTGATGATAAAATATTATGTGAAAGAATGCAAGCTATCGATAGTCCTTATTTATTTCACTTAGAGTACACATTCTTTTGTTTTTATGGAAAAAAAATAGCAACGAAATCAGTATGAGATGCTACTACAAACATCACTGGCACCATAAGTGCTGAATAAAGGAAATATAACTGGACCACCTAGAAGCTGTGTAGTTGTAGGCAGGCAAAAGTATCAGTAGTTAATAATATCTAAGAAGAGCACATTATGGAATGTTAAATGAAACCAATCACAGAACAGTTGGTTCTAAGGTCCTAAAAAGAGTGTGGAGTGTATTTGAGGGGTGGAACATCTTTCATTAAAAGAGACACACTCTTCAACATGTGGGTAGGGTACTTGGGTAAGGACTTGCCATGGATACATTCTTGTACTTTTCCTTGTCTTAAGTAAGACGATCATATTGGAGAATTTCCCATATTTACAAAAACCGTAAATTTTCTTTGGTTTATAATTTTAAGTGCCTAGTAATAATTAAATTTTATATTAGCTGTCTAAGCAAAGAGCTAAGTTTTTTTCACTCTTATTGTACCCTTCAGAAAACTGATCCTTAGCATATGGAAAATACAAGCCCAAGCCTTGTGCATACAAATACCTGAAAAATGAAGACAGACAACAGTGGTCTGTACTCTTTTACCCTCTTTTCTGCTGGCATCCTGGTTTAAGATGGGGCCGGATTATTTAAATGGTGTCCTAACTGGGTTTTTTGTCTCTAGGATAGTCTCTTTCAAATAAATTCTCTTCGTTACAGCCAGTTTGGACTTTGCTTTGATTTCATTATATATACATATAGATAGATAGATAGTTAGATGATAGATAGATACATAGATACACACATATATAGATATATATATACACATATATAGAGATATATATTTACATCTCATTTCTGATGGTCTTTTTGCTAAACTGTTTTTCGCACTATCTCTCTATGGGTTCTCTACCGATACATTTCTGTTTATTGTGCATTTTAGGTCCCTCTTTTGCCTCCCTCATTTGATGGCAGTGGAGATGAGAGGCCAAGGAAAGGAACTGAGCCCCAAGACTGTTGGACTTCGTTCCACTGTCTCTGAACCCTTGGCAATAAGAGTCAACCCTGTGAGCTCTAGTCTTCTCTAGGCCAGCAGGAAATCGCTTGAGTAGAAATGATGCCTCTATGTCACAGGTCCTTTATGAATCTGTTTGCCGTTTATTTCTTTTTAGCTAAAATACGGAACTCAATGGAAGAAGTGACCTCCCTTCTCCATCCTGACAACTTTATTCTTATAAAAATGTAGTGTCTACCTGTTTCTTTACTCACCCACCTTTTCCTTGCTACTCTGTAGCACCAAAGGCAGCTGCATATCGCTCTGGAAATATTTCCACTCGCCCAGAACGTGTTGATTTTAGCAAGGCATTCCTAACAAGAACATCACCTTCGGTGGTCTTTGCTGTCAACGTCTCTTCAGCAAGTGTTTGTTCTCAGCTTCTGTACTCGACCTGTGTTCACTGCAACTGGCAGAACTGCGTAGATGAAAGTCTGCAATTGGGCAGCTTTTCATAGGTTTTGTAGATGGTATTTTCTGATTCTTATTCTTTTTGTTTTCTTTTGCTTTCAGAGAGAAGAGCCTTTACTTAGCTTTTTTCCACTGTAAGTCCAGAGTAAACTTTCTAAAACACAATCCTGATTCCTTTGCTTAAAATCTTTCAGTGTCTCTATTCTCTTCAACTCCTTAAGTCGTCTTTCAATGCCCTTCATGACCTAAACCCTGCTAGCTCTCCTATTCTGCTGCTCAAAACTCTCCTTTCATATTTTTAGCTTGAGACATTTGGAATCATAACTATTCACAATTGCCTGCACATATCCAAGTCCTGTTCACTTCTAGGCCTCTGCCATCTGTCTAAAAGTCCCTTTAAAGTGAAATAGGGAAAGTTTAAGTTATTAGTGGGTATGATGCTGAGATAATTATTCTAAACAGTAATTTCTATTTATAATGCACTGCACAATAAAATAAAAGTTATACTTTTTGTCATCCAGAAACATGGTTTTAAAAATTAGATTCATTTTCATTTCCAAAGAAAATAAATATTATAAAAAGAAATAAAATCTATCTACTTGTTCATCCTCCTAGTGATGTGTTAATAATAGAATGAACAGTGACAATTAGAGAAAGCTGGTATAGAAATTATTCCATTGTCACTTGATTTTGTATTAATTAGAGTACCAGCAACTACTCAATGATTAAAATCCCATTTTTTTAGAAACTTATTTGTCCCTTATGTAACAGCCCATTGCAGGTGCTTCTGGCTGCAGTGGTTTACCTCCATATGGTGACTTGGGACCTTGGTTACCTCCATTTTATGGCTCTGAAATATTTTAGGGTCTCAGAGTTCTCTACATCCAGATGGTAGATAAAGGGAGAGAGGATGGAGACAGCATAAACTCTTCTTTAAAACCCTAAGATTACAATAGCACATAATAATATAACGTGTGTTATTTCATTGGTTAGACCTAGTCACAGGACCAAACCTGTAAGAAGAGGAGAGATAGAAAATAAACCTTGTGACTGCAAATCTTCTTCCCACATCACAAAAGAGGAAGCATGAACGTTAACTGTCAGTAGAATAGTTGTGTGCTAGGTGATAATATTTCCTTTGAGTTCATCTTTTAATAGATTTCTGCTTGAAAGTCTGTATCCTCTAATTAATATTTTTTCTATCAATGCTAAAAAGTGAGTCAAAAAAGGAAAAAAAAAATGATTGTATGATTCTAAGAAGCATTTGCTACTTTTGTAACCTGGGAAAAAAGGGTGCCAACATTCTTTCTCTCAAGGCAGAATGGGGGTAGGCAAATGCTCCCCCAGTCTGCAGGGTAGAGCCTATCTGGCGGAAGCCAATGGACATATCCCATCCTCCAGGCAATTGAAATTGGTAGAGAATGATCATATACCCGATTTCTGGCCAATGGGAGTCAGACTGGGAAATTTTATTTGACTTTTTCAGATAGTAGAAGTGCTCCTTTTTTCATTGATCTTCAAGCTGAGAAATTATATAGCATGGAAATGCTGTTTTACTGTCTGGAGATTTTATCTAAAATAAAAAGGATGAATTTGTGTAAAAGTAAAATCAACACTGAGAAGATGGAGCTGAGAGAGATGAGAGAGAGGGACAGAGAGAAACTGGATTCTGTTGACATCTTTTGGGTGTCTGAATAGACCATTCCTGAAGTGTACCACTTAGATTTTTTTTCTTAAGAAATAAATTCCATTTTTCACTTATGTCTATTTTTGTTCACTTTTCCTACCAATTGAAATAGAAAGAATTCTCACCAATACACATGCCAAGTCTGTATTGTGGAGTCTAGCAGGTCTAGCTTATAGTCTGAAATCTAAGTGGAAAACACAAATAAGTGACCTACAGAAGCCAGAAGAAACACCAACAATCTTATAGGTTTTTCTGTTATTGACAAAGATGTTTCCATCTCAGTAAAGATACTGACTACAATGCCCAACATCCTATTAAAAAAAAAGACTGATAAAAATAAATTATAAGCAATTTGAATTTGAAAGGAATGAAAGGAGGATTTAGATACTGTTTTTTGGTGGCAGAAAAATAGAGCTGAATAATACCTGGAAATTTCTTAACTTATCCAAGTTTAATCTAGAAAAAACTTGAAGGTGCACAATTAATTGGAACAAAATCAACCAAAGAATTTCACTGCCCTTATGTAAGATATTGAGATATGAATTATGTGTACATATTTGTATATATACACATACAGATTCTATGTATACATACACAAACACACACACACACACACACACACATATATAGAAAGATAGATAGATAGAGAGAGAGAGCCTTCTGTATCAGACAATGATATGCATGCCAACAAGCCGCAATCTTTATTGACCCATATGCATCTGGTGTGGATTAAGGAAATTAATAGATGACATGAAAACATTTTATATACAGTAACTCATAGCTTAACAATGTGAACACAATCTGAGAAATGTAACTCCAGGCAATTTTGTCATGGTATAAACATCATAGAGTGTGCTTATATAAACCTAGATGATATAGCCTACTACATACCTAGGCTATATGGTATAGCCTATTGCTCTTGGGCTACAAATGGGCACAGTATGTTATTGTATTGAATACTATAGGCAATTGTAATACAATAGTAAGTATTTGAGTACCTAAACATATCTAATTATCTAAACATAGAAAAAGTGAAGTAAAAATACAGTATTATAATCTTATGGGACCACCATCATACATGATGCCCATTGTTGACCATTGGTCACTGTGTGGTGCATGGTTATACTAAACAGTGTTAACTACATGACAAATATTATCACCATGGCTATAATTATGCAAGAAAATAAACAATAATGTCCACTGAAATTCAAGTGAAAGAATAATAATAAAATCTTAAAGGGACAAGAAAAAAATGGAGATTTTTAATAGAGCTTTGAAAACTGATATCCAATTTTTAAAAAAACAAAACAGTTTGAGTTACATGTAAATTCAAAGCATTCAAAATTCACTTAAGCCTATAAAATATATTTACCAAAAAGCATTATTTTGTAGACACTGAGAAGTTCAAATGTGAATATATAATTACATCATTAATATTATATTTATTTTTTTTAAAAATCACCAAGCATTTATGCAAAATACTCAAAAAAACATGACATGCAGAAGATATGGCACTTCCTAACTGCTGCAGAAATTAGAAAGTAGCAAAAATGGAAACAGGAACACTGATTAAGAGGTGTATAAATATATTCAAACATACTGTAAAGCAAAAGAGAACAGCATTAAAAAATCTCAGATTGCTTCCATGTGATTCATACTATGTGTAAGACTTTTCAGTTATCTCTGTTTAACACAGGCTTCAGAGTTTCTTTCATTTCAAGTCTTTACATGTGAGGAAGGCAATTTGGCAAGCAATTTGTGAGGTGGTTGCAACATATCCTGCTAAATTGTGTTGTTTTTCCCCACAAAACACTTAAATAACACAAATACTTTGTCAGATCAATGGTAACATACCATCTAAATGAAAAACTGAAGATCATTAATCAAATCTAAATCAAAGCAAATGGCTTAACTTTACTCCATTGGGAGATTAAATCTAAGCATTTAAATACACACACCATAAAAATATATGGTTTATAACATTTTCCATCCATTCACTTTTTATGTGACAGCAATAGTGCCAGGTTTGAAGCTTTATTTTGTTCAAGATCTGTCTTAGAAATTATTTTACAAAGGACTTTATACACTTTAAGAGTAGAAAAACAAAGTTAAAATAATTCAACATTATAATTTAAGCCAAGTTTAAGGGAAAAAATTCTACAAGAGGTTAAGAATTGAAATGTAGAAGCCTCAGGGAAGTAAGTCACAACCAAATTGAGCTAGGAGTTTGTGGCCTTAGGAATTTACGAGTGTCTAGAGCCTCATCTCCTTGGGATCTGCAGAGTTCTTCCAATCTCTTAAGACTATGCTCGCCAAGGAGCAGATGGAGAAGGAAATTCCAGTTCAGAAATCACCCCCCCCGCCCCCCCACCCCCCGCCCATTTGTGTTTCCGTTGACTCGGGCCCTGCATTGCTCTTTCTCCCTAGTTGGTGCCATTCACACCCGCCCTTCCTCCCTGCTGCCCTCACCAAGTTCTCACAGTCTTTTTGGTTTCCTATCCTTTCCTAGCTGCATTCTGTGGTTTAGCTGGTAAAGAAATGACTGTGCCCCCATTACCCAGGCTTTCTTCTAGTGCTAACCTTGTTCTCCGCACAAATCCATGTATTTGGGGCTGACCCTCAGCCTGATCTGCCAGAGCTTGTAGGATCTCTGGCCCCACACTCTTTTTACTTAAAATCTACAACCAAAAAATAGCTTCTCAAACTTAAACCCTCCCCAAGAGCATATAGAGAGGTTCAATTTCTATTGAAGATTAAAATACATCTGCCAATTCTTATTTCACCAAATTAAAAGAAGGACAAATAACAAACAGACCTCTTTCTTATTTAAAACAAAATATAATGTCTGTCATCATATTATTCAATAAGTACCTCTTATTAACCAAAAAAATTATGTTCTGAACTTTTTAATTGTGATGCTAATTATTGTATAAGAAGTTATTGGCCTGAAACTAAGCCCTTAAATTTGAATTTAAATATATTCTGATGGATTATGGTGAAGGATACAATACATAAAATCTATAAGCAGATTTACCCCACAAGCAATAAAAAATCTAAACTTCAAGTAATCATCCTTAATCTGAGGTTGGACCATGCTGGAAATGGATCTTTCAGTAGCAGAAAAATGTCAAACAAGTACTCACCTACTTACTGTTCTTGGGGAAAACATAATGCAGTGACCCTGGATGTATGCTGTTGACAAGTCAGATGTGGTTTGACACAGTGTGTGATTTTATGCATGTTTTAGCTGTCACAGCTAAGTCTGGTTCTACTTAGTTGAGATTTTCTTTTGTCTGATGGACATACACAGTATGCACTGTGACCCACACACTACTGAAGGAGCTTGAGAGATCAGTGTGGTCTTGTCAGAGCAGATACTCCTGGGAAACGAGACATGGAAAGGGCTGGAAAGGGATATAAAAGATGCATAAAGGTTGTGACAATGCACTGTAAAGGGTTTGCCATATTCCAATATGGATAGGAAGTGTAATTTCCTACACATGACATATTTATGAAAGTAATAATGTTAGACTAGAGTATTTTGATGTCACTGTGTGGGAAGACGCGACTCATTGATGAGGTGTGCCAGGAAGGAAAATGATATTTCCAACATAAATATCCTGAGATGTGCTCAACTTTGAATGAGACATGAAAAATGAGGAAGCCAGTCTTTGGTTGGATGAGGGCTAATTAAATTTCTCTTTGAAATTTAAAGATAGTTGAAATCCTAGAGTGGGAATATTTTCAAAATGATTCACCTTGGTGGTCATTAGTTAATCCCCCACAAAAAATAACTAATCTAAAACTATCTGAGTTATTCCCTGCCTTAAATCACACTTGGAATCAGTGGTGATTAATCCTTTCAGTTGCTCAGCCCAATAGCCTTGGAGCCATCCTGGGTCCCTTTCCTTTACTCATATCACATATCCAGTCTTCAGGCCCTTGTTTCCCTACGGAGACACTAAATAAACAACTAGGAAATGACTAAAATAACGTTGTAGAAGCTCTGAAAATCATTCAAATATCTACAGCAACCAAGAGAATGCTGATTTTAAAAAGTCACATTCAAAACAGTAGGAAAATTGTTGTGCTTTTACACAACCTTGTCCCCTCTCATCATAGGTATGATGTGTAACAATTTGGGGAAAGTAGTAAGTTGGCCTCCAGTCCCCATTTATGAACCACAGGAAGTGTAGTAGATCGAATTTGCAATTCTACCCTGTGTAAAGGCTGCCTAAGGGATTTGTCTCTATGTAACCTAACTCAGAGCTCAGGAGACCAAAAGTCATGGGGAACAATGGGGGTAGGTTGTGAACACTGTGTACAAGTAGACTACAGACCTGCAGATGCATGAGGATGAAATAATTTAGGAAGAGAAATACATTAGAATAGCTAAGGCATTAAAAAGAAATAGGAGACAGGGGTGAGGCTCCTAAGAAAATTAAGATATTTAAAAGCAACTATGTATATCAGGGAATTAAAAAAAAAAACAACAACAAAGAGATAAAAACAAAAATAAAACAGATCCATATAGGCTCAGCAAAAATATATATTCCCCAAAGGCCTGAAAATACTTTAAATGTCCATGCCAAGCTGATTAGTAAATATCTTATGCACAGAGCCAGTCTGCAAACACTGAGAGGAGTGGATGTCTTTTCAAACAACCAACGTTTTCATTTGAATGTTTGTCTTCTCTGAAACTCATGTTGAAATTTAATTGCCAATTTAATAACATTGGGAGGTAGAGCCTCTAAGAGACAATTAAGCTATGAGGGTGGGTTTAATGTCTTAATAAAATGGCTTTTAGAGCCAGAGGTGGTGACTGGTTCCTGTAATCCCAGCTATTGAAGAGGCTGAGGTGGGAGGATCACTTGAACATAGTAGTTCAAGGCTGCAACAAGCTATTATTATTCTTTTGCACCCAGCCTGGGTTACAGAATGAGACCTTATCTCTAAAAATAGAAAATAGAAATAAAAAAAAGTAGTGGGCTCTCTCTTTTTGCCCTTTTGCCTTCTGCTATTTGATGATGCAGCAAGCAGACCTTCATGACATGATGTCACCTTGATTCTGGACTTCCCGGCCTCCAGAACTGTAAGCCAATACATGTCTGTTTATTATAAATTACCCAGTCCATAATATTCTGTTATTATAGCACAAAATAGAGTAAAACACCCAATTTTCAACAAAAGATTACAAGGCATACCAAAAAAATAGGATAATATGGCCCATTCAAAGGAATAAATAAATCCCCCAAAACTGTCCCTGGGGAAACACCAGCTTCAGGGCTTTCAGAAAGGGCTTTAAAATAATTGTCTTAAATATACCAAAAAATCTAAAGGAAAACACGGACAAAAAACTAAAGGAAATCAGGAAAAAAACATATGAACAAAATGGGCATATCAACAAATAGAAATTATTTAAAAAGTACCAAATGATCCAACTGAAAAATACAACTGGATTTAAATTTTTACTACAGAGGTTCAATATTAGATTCAAACATGCAAAATAAGGAAATAGGGAATGTAAAGACAGATAATTTGACATTATTGCACCTGAGGAGTGAAAACAAAAAATAATGAAGGAAAGTGAGCAGGTTCTAAGGGACTTGTGGGGTACCATCAAGAAGACTAATATGTCCATTATGAAAATCCAAAAAGAGAAGAGTAAGAAAAGGGATAAATGCTTATTTGAAGAAATAATGGTCAAAATTTCCAAGATTTGAAAAAATACATGGATATACAAATACAAAAAGCTCATAAAACATCAAGTAGAATAACACCAAAGAGACACACTCCAGGACCCATTATAATCAGATAACTGAAAGCAAATAACAAAGAGAGAATCTTAAAAGTACCAAAAAAATAAAAACAATAAAAAGAAGTGACTTTTCATGTGCAAGAAAATCCTCAATAAGATAATGAACAGATTTCTCAGCAGAAATTTTGAAGATCACAAGGCAATGGGATAATATATTTAAACTTCTGAAACAAAACAAAACAATTAAACAACCACAACAGCAAGAGCAGTGTCAATGGAGAATTCTATATTTAGCAAAAATGTCCTTCAAAAGTGAAGGAGAAATTAAGACATTAACAGATGCAAAAAAACCAAAACCAAAACCAAAACCAAAACCAAAACAAACCCAAAAATGACTGAGAAGTTCATTGCTACTAGAACTACACTACATAAAGAGTGAACTCTAATATATAAACTGTGGACTTAGAGTGATTATAATGTGTCCATACAGGTTCATCCGTTGTAACAAAAGTCCCACTCTGGCAAGTGGCATTGATAATGAGGAAGGCTGCCCATGTGTGGGGTTAGGGATGTACTGAAAGTCTCTACACCTTCCTTTTAATGTTGTTGTGAATCTAAAATTGCTCTAAAATGATAAAAGTTTTAAGAATTAAAAAAAATGTGTTGGTGACGAAGTGTGAAAATTGAAATCCTTGTGCACTGCTGGACAGAACGTAAAATGGTGCAACTGCTATGGGAAACATTATGGTAGTTCTTTTTTCTTTTTTTATTTTTTATTTCAGCATATTATGGGGGTACAAATGTTTAGGTTATGTGTGTTGTCTTTTCCCCTCCTTCCCCCACAGAGTCAGAGCTTCCAGCGTGTCCATCCCCCAGATGGTGTGCATTGCACTCATTATGTATGTATATACCTATCCCCCCCCCAACTGCCCAACACCGGATAAATGTTATTAATATATGTCCACTTAGGTGTTGATCAGTTAATGCCAACTTACTGGTGAGTACATGTGGTGAGTATTTTTTCCATCATTGGGATTCTTCACTTAGTAGAATGGGTTCCAGCTCTATCCAGGAAAATACAAGAGATGCTATATCACCGTTGTTTCCTACAACTGAATAGTACTCCATGATATACATATACCACATTTTATTAATCCACTCACGTATTGATGGGCACTTGGGTTGTTTCCACTTCTTTGCAATTGTGAGTTGTGCTACTATAAACATTCAAGTGCAGGTGTCTTTTTTATAGAGTGTATTTTGTTCTTTTGGGTAGATACCCAGTAATGGGATTGCTGGATCAAATGGTAGATCTACTTGTATTGCTTTAAGGTATCTCCATATTGCTTTCCACAGAGGTTGAACTAGTTTGCAGTCCACCAGCAATGTAGGAGTTTTCCTATCTCTCCACATCCAGTCCAACATTTGTTGTTTGGGGACTTGTTAATAAAGGCCAGACTCACTGGAGATAAGTGATATCTCATTGTGGTTTTGATTTGCATTTCTCTGATGATTAGAGATGTTGAGCATTTTTTTATATGTTTTTTGGCCATTATTCTGTCTTCTTTTGGAAAGTTTCCGTTCCTGTCCTTTGCCCACTTTTTAATAGGGTTGTTTGATTTTTCCGTGCTGATTTTCCTGAGTTCTAAATAGATTCTTGTTATCAGCCCTTTATCAGATGTATAGCTTGTGAACATTTTCTCTCATTCTTTAGGTTGTCTGTTTGCTCTCTTGACGATTTCTTTGGTTGTGCAGAAGCTTTTTAATTTGATCCCATTTATTTATTTTTGTTGATGCTGTGATTGCCTTTGGAGTCTTCTTCATAAATTTTTTGCCTAGGCCAATGTCTAGCAGAGTATTTCCAATGTTTTCATCTATAATTCTAATAGTTTCACACCTTAGGTTTAAGTCTGTTACTCAGCATGAGTTGATTTTTTGTGAGAGGTGAAAGATGTGGATCCTGTTTAATAAATGAAAATAAAGTGACAGTAGGATCCAAAAATTCCACTTCTGGGTATATAACAAAATAATTGAGAACAGGGATTCAAACATGTATTTGTATACCCATGTTTAATAGAAGCATTATTTATAACAGCCAAAAGTTGGAAGCAACCCAAGTGTCCATGAATGGATGAATGGATAAATAAAATATGATAAATACACATAATGAAACATTATCCAGCTTTAAAAATGAAAAACATTCTTATTCGTACTATAACACAGATGAACCTTGAAGACATTATGCTAATGATGTAAGCCAGTCACAAAAAACATACACCCTATGACTCCATTTATATGAGGTCCACGGCACTCAAATTTACAGAGACAGAAAGTAGAATTGTGGCTTCCAGGGGCTGAAGAATACTGAGTTTCAGTTTGGGAATTTCAGTTTGAGAAAATGAAAAAACAAATGTTCTGGAGATGTTTGTACAACAATGTGAACCTGATTAATGTTACTGAACCACAGATGTAAAAATGGTTAAAATAGTAAATTTCATGCTATGTATATTTTAGCACAATTAAAAAAAAAATGGCCAGGCAAGATCCCAACCCTGAGTCTTTGAGAGTTTAGATTTGTTTTGTTTTTTATCTGTTCACTTACCAGTGTATTTCCAGCAATCATGACATGACAGTGCCTAGCCCTTAGGACGTTCTCCATAATTTTCATATTGAAAGTTGAGTGGATCTTGCTGTATAATAAACTATGATGTCATAGTTTATTTGATGTCATGCCTGGGCCTGTGTGTCCTGAGAGATGCCAAATCTAGTTAGAAGCTGCTGTGTAAGTTTTACTTCTTTTCTATTATCACTAAGTATTTATCAAAAAAGTATAACTTGATCTCAACTAATGTTGTGGAGAATTAATCAAACAATGTCCATCTAAGCTTGGAAAGAGTGTAGGGAAAAAAGCCCCACAATACATCCTGAGGGCAGTTCACTCCAGGAATGTGCCTAGAGGTGATCACAGTGAATTGAACTGAAGAATTCCAAATGGAAAAAGATCTCCAGAGCAGATGGATGGTCGAAGTGTATGCCATACCTTAGTTTCCTGTCTGACCATCCCCAGGGCGTACCCAGAACATCTGGTATTATGGAAAACTAATTTGCCACCAGTCAAGAAAAATGAGATCCCAGAGCACTGTGTTTTGAAATATTACCAGAAATAATATTTCACAAATTAGTGAATGATAAGCTGTCCAAATAATCTCATAATGATTTTTTTTATGATAGGTGTTTATATATCTTAATTTTATACAAGGAAAACTTTTAGCACAGAAATGTCCCACAAATTCCTCAATTATGTTGAACTCCCATCTATTTGATTTTAATATAAAATCCTCCAAGGAATAAACAAATTGCAGTTTAAATTTTTAATTATTAAAGAAAGAATCAAATTTAGTTATGGAAGTTAATTTTACTTGCAGGGTAGCCAAGATTAAAAAGAAAATTATGACAATAATCAAAAGTTTCCTGATGAATCAGTTTATACACTCTTCTGTACCATAAATGGAAACGTTATAATGTAACAGTCAAGAAAAGAAAAAAATGTATGTGAAAAAATACGCAAAAGATAGAAAAAAGGACATAGAAAAAAAGTAATATATACTTCATGTCATATCTTTCAAAATACATAATAGTTTAATGAAAATCTTTCAAATGTAGTCAAGTAATTTTGCTAAAGCATTTCCTTTGAGATTGAAATAAAATGTTGGTGATAATATTACCAAATATTTATTTCACTTGCAGAACACAATGCATCTGGGTATACTTAATGGTTTACATATTAATTTTCTCATCTCATTCTGATGAGTAGAAAAATTCTTTAATAGAAATGCAGTTAAGTTTGTCATTTATATCTACTCAACTTAGTTCCTCAAATTTGTTATTGGCATCATCAAATTGTTCTTAGCAATTTTAAAGCATTTGGGGAAAAAAATGACTATCAAGCTGAAAAGGAAGTAAAACTTTCCTCAACATAATTAATGTCCATTTTTATTTTTATTGTCCAATCAATTATTTTAAAAGGTTACAGGATAATGCAATAAAATTTTGACTGATACACATAGTCAATATCTCAGCACTTCAGGAGGTAAAACAAATTTCAATAAAAATAATTATAATAAATTCTACCAGAAAGGAGAAAAGAACTAGTTCAACTGAGATTTCCCACTGGGCTTAAAAAGGTATGAAATTAAGAGCAAAGAAAAAGCATTATAAGCTATTTCTATAGGATGCTAAAAAATATGGTTAATTTACTTCATTTTCAGACACATTTTCAAGCCAGTTTATTCACCTTGTGCCAGACAAAGCAAATATTTTGTGGAAGTTTCTGGTGATTATCTAAATGGTTGTATATAAATGCACCTCCTCTTGCTAAAGACTCTCCCTAGGTTCCTGTATAAAACTAGAGGCCTTGGGTTAGCCTAATGCAGGTGCTTGTTTATTGTTCTGCTCTTGTAAACAAGATATTTTTTACCTTAATCAAAGACCTTGGGCCTTTCTAGATGCAATCATTTTTGTTTATAAAAAACTTATCTGAATTATATTTTAAATATATGAATATATGGAATACATGGATAGTTTTGCAGGTATATATATAAGCATATATATATATATATATATATATATTTACTCTAAGTATGTCTTGCAGTCAACCAAACTGACTGAAATAATAAAATGTTGCTTGTTTTAAATTTTTTTTAAAAAAGAAAGCAGCTACGTACTATTAAATACAAGATGTAATAAATAAATATTGGCTGAACATTTGATCTCCTACAGACCTATTGCTAAGCCTTACAAATACCATATTTGACATTAAGTAATTGTAACTAACAGGGCCAGGCAAAGTTTACTTCAGAAGTGAGTCTTGCCTGTTAAAGAGTTAAAGTTATTAAAGGAATTAACCAACCAAGGCAAAAGGCAGGGCTAAAAGGCAAGAGACACTATTCCTAGCAAAGCCATCCAAAAGAAAAATTGTACAGCATACACAGGGAACTAATAAAGTGGTTTTTGTGTTGCTGGCCAGTGAAGTGATAGGTAGGAGAAAGATAAGGCAGGAGAGGTGGGAAGGAACCAGAGAATTAGAGCTATACAGGGAGGCTGCATTATATCCTGTGGGTAATGCAGTGCTGTTGAAAAATTTACCAGGGAAATTATATCATTGGATTATAAGTAATAAATTTTTTTGTGAAGCAAAACAATGACTAATGACCAAAACTTTCTCAAATAACCATTAAAAAATAGGAACATGCGCTGTGCTACAATTTTATTTTTTATGATTTTTTACTTTTCCTGTATCTGTCGCTCTGATCATGTCAGTGAAATTGATAGCTGTCAGCCAAATCATTGCAATAGTGGAATTAGGAAGAGTTCTATGAAGCAGGTATTAATAAAATCTCAACTCGACCTTAAAACCTGCATAGGATAAGCAGCCCAAAGGAAGATTAGAATGCCGTGTACCTTAGTATACACTAATTCAAGTATTCAACCATCTGACCTTACATGCATTGCATTCATTCATCCACTCATGCATCTATCATTCATCTCTTACTGAATTCAACCACAATAACAAGCTCCTCCTTATCTCCAAGACTTGCACTTGTGTTCCCTTTTCCTAGTGTTTGATAGCATTCACATTGTCAGGGCTAACAAGTTATTTCAGGCTCCTCTGGTGAATTTCTTACTTCAGACTGGGAATTGGCCCTTTATTTATCCAAGAGGACTTGGTTCCTTTAGGAGAATATTATATTATCTGTGTGCAAGGGGTGCTCATTGTTACCGGTTGGGTCATTATTTTCAGGCCTTGTCACTGGACAAAGCTAATCAATAAACATTATTTTTAAAAAACAAAATATATCATAAGTTCATGGTGATATCAAAATATTATTGATTAAATATGTGTAAATATACATGTAGTATGATTCAAATTCTATAAAACTCAAGAAAATGCAAACCTAAGTAGTTTTATTTGTTGATGATTCATAAAATGGTAAGTCTGTAAAACAAAGCAAAAACGTGGCTTTCATGCCAGACAGGATAAGGTCACCTCCCCGGAAGGAGTGGCCTATTAGCCTGAAGGGGTGCTCAGGGCCACTGTGAGTGCTGGCAATATACCCTTTCCTGTGATGGGGTAGTTATATAAAGTAGCTGTTAACTTGAGAGCAGTTTACTGAGTTATATTAATGCGTATGTTCATAAAATTTCCCTTGTGAGTTAAAGTTCTCAATGTAAAGTCAATTTTAAAAAGTTGCTGTGGCCTGCTCTTCTTAACTTTTTTTAAGCATCACTGATTTTTTTCCCCAACATTTCTTCCCCAACCATTTCAGTGCTATTTTCAAATATTTCATGCTGTAAAAATATCATGCACAACATCTGGAGCTTGTTGGAAGAATGACACCAAAGACTCCAATAAATAAATATGCTTTGGCTTGTTAGATTAGCTGTACTAGGACTTTTCTTTTGCCTGGCACTATTGGCCCATCCATTAATAATAGATAACTTCATTGTCTCTCGTTAACAGAATTATCAATACTCTCCCAACCCTGCCTCTGTATCTAAATTTAAGTTAAATTTATTTGGAACATAAATAAACATATGCTGAGCACTTTGTGGGTGCCTAGATCTGTGCCACACAGAGTAAATGGCACAAGGCCCCTGTTCTTGAGAACGTTTAGGTTATGATGATGAAATATGTTTGGGGAAAACTGAATTATGGGGAAGGCTTTGCACTCAAGGTCTGCAGCCAGCTGAGAGAAAAATCCTATTTTTATCTATTCAGATCAGAAATTACAAGAAATGAATTTGGTTTGTGGTCTATACCTTATTTATAATAGATTCATGGCCCTGGAAACTAAAGATAAATATTTTTTATTGACATTAAGGAGACTCAAAGGAGCAACTCACCTTTATGTTTTTTGGCTTTTTGTTTGTTCTGTTCTTATTTTTTAGAAGTAACTAGTAGATGGTGGAGCTGGAATTTGATTCCAGGATATAATTATCTTACTCTAAATGCCATCCATTTCAGGATTTCATTCCAACTTCTGCTATCAGCCATACCTGATGCACCAACCCTACCAATTGCCACAACCATGATCTAATCCCATTTGCAAGCTAAGCTTTTGCATGTGTCTATTTGGTGTTCCAGACCATTCTGAATCTGAGCTCACTAATGGGTAGCTGAGGAACTAAAAAAGTTAGGCTCTCATGTAGATGTATACAAGCCAACATACTGACTGGAGCTGAAAATATCGCATATTTAGCCAAATGGGCGGGTCGTGAAGGGGATGCTGGTGCCACTACACATGGGATAAAAAGCTAAAGTCAACAATTTTTGAGGCAATACAGAGTAGCAGAAATACTCTTAGTCTGACAGTTGGAAATTAGGCTTCTTATCCTATCTTTGGTATTTATGTGGAGCAGAAGTAGCAGACAAACCTCAACAGCTTCCCATTGCTTGGCTGGCCCAAATTCCTCCACACTGTGGCCTTAGCTGGGTTTTCCAGAACTCTGACAAATTACTTCAGTTTTCTCTCCCTCCTTTCCACAACACCCATTCCTACTACCCACCAAACATGCATATCCTGGTCTTTCTGGACTTTGTACTGAGCATATCACGCACCTTTCTGCCTCACTGATGACATGTGGGCAATTCTCAGAAGCTGTTGTTCAATTTGTCCTTCCTCATCTAGGCAGTCTGTGTCAAGTTAACATACATGAGATAAACTGATCTAAACTTCTTAACTAGCATAAAAATGGGATGATATTTTGCATGGACACTCAAAGGAATGAAACACAACTGGGCATCTTGGGAACATGGGTCAAGAATGTCAGATTGTGAGGTAGTATCTTCCTACTGAGGAAGTGCTAGGGTAGGAAAACCTAAACTGTAATTGACAAGTTGGAGGAAGTTTGCTTGGGTTTTTCTGTGAGTTAGTCATTCTGGGTGTGGGGGTGTGGGAGGCCAAATTTTGTGAGTTTTACTTTCTAGAGTTCTACTAGGTTCTCACAGTGAAGATCAGTGAAAAATTCCCTTATGCTTCTAGAAGGAATGAGGGGAAATTGTACATTTTGAAATATACCAGAGCAGTTGGTTCTTAACAACCTTTCCCTCAGTAGAAACTATTTTGCCACTGACTTCCCTGTTTGGGAGCTTCGTCAGAACCTAACCAGCCTGGGGTAGGGAAGATAGCCAACTTCAACCCCTCCAGCCATCCTGTCCCACCTAAGGCTTTGAAAAACTTTGTAAGACATTTGTGAAGTTAACAGCCAAGGAGCACAGGCTCACTAAAAGACTAGAACTTAATCATAGAACATCCCCATAAACCTCAGCACTGCATTACTAAACACATATTTTTCACAGCTCCTTTGATCCAGTACATGTCCAGCTGTCAACAAAAAAGAAAAGGCATACTATAAAGGAAACAAACAAACAAACAAAAAAGTCAATTTGAAATGACAAAGCAAACATAAGAACCAGACTCAGACATGGCAGACAGACTGGAATTATTGGACCATGAATTTAAAATAGCTATGATCAATATGCTGAGTGCTTTAATGGAAAAAAGCAGGTAACATACAAGAACAAATGGGTAATGTAAGCAGAAAGATGAAAATTCTAATTAAAAAAAAATCCAGAAGCACTAGAGATCAAAAGTACTGTAACAGAGATGAAGAAGGCCTGTGATAGACTTATTAATAGGTTAAACATGGCTAAAGAATCTATGAACTTGAGGATGTGCCCTTAGAAACTTTCAAAACTTAAAAGCAAAGAGAAAAGGACTGCATAAAAAAGAATAGTATTTTGAAATAAAAAGGTATATTACATGTTATATGTTCCTTACCACAATAAATAAGTTACAAAAAAAAAAAAAAAACAGAACAGAATATCCAAGAACTGTGAGGCAACTGAAAAAGTATAACATACACGTAATGGGAAAACCAGAAGGAGAATAAATAAAAGAACAGAAGAAATATTTGAAGCAATAATGAGTGAGCATTTTCCCAAATCACCGTCAGACACCATCTAGGAAGCACCGAGAACACCAAACAGGATAAATGGATAGACAAACACACAAAAGCATATCATACACCTAAGCATATTATATTCAAACTGCAGAACATCAAAGATAAAGAAAAAAAATGTCAAAAGAAGCCAGAAGCAAGAAACACCTATCTATAGAGGAGTAAAATGTAGAATGACATCCAACTATTTCTCAGAAATCACGCAAGCAAGAAGAGAGTGGAGTGAAACACTTAAAGTGTTGAGAAAAATATACCGCCTGCCTAGGATTCTGTATTCTGAAAAATTATCCACCAAAAGGAAAACAGAAATTTTTTAGATAAATGAACATTGAGGGAATTTGTTGATGGTAAATTTTCCTTGCATGAAATGTTGAAAAAAATTCACCAGAAAGAAAGAAACTGATATAAGTCAGAAATGCAGATCTACATAAGGAAGAGCATTAGAGAAGAAATAAGGAAGAGTTAATGAAATATTCTGCTTTTCTTATTCTTAATTTATTTTGCAAATAACAGTTTTTTTAAAAAATAATATATATGTATATGCTTATATAAAAGTAGGATAAATGGAAAGAATAACAAGAATTACATAAGGGATGGGGGGAGGAATTGGGTAGATGCACAAACTATGAAGCAGTGTAGCATTTGAAAGTGGATAAATAAGCAAAACAAGGAGAAGGTTTAGAGCAGGGAAATTATTCTGTGTAATACAGTGATATGGATGTATGTCATTGTACATTTGCTATAACTTATATAATGTACAACCCCCCAAATAAGAACAGGGACATTGACCAGTGAAACAGACAGAGAACCCAGATATACAGCCATGCTCATATAGCAATCTAATCTAATCTAAAAAAGCAGACAAAAACATACACTGGGGAAAAGAATCCCTATTTAATAAATGGTGCTGGGAAAACTGGATAGCCACATGTAAAAGACTAAAACAGAATCCACACCTTTTACCTCTCACAAAAATCAACTCATGCTGGGTAAAAGACTTGAACCTTAGATGTGAAACTATTAAAATTATAGACGAAAACATTGACAATACTCTGCTAGACATTGGCCTAGGCAAAAAGTTTATGAAGAAGACCCCAAAGGCAATCACAGCATCAACAAAACTAAATAAATGGGGCCTGATCAAATTAAAAAGCTTCTGCACAGCCAAAGAAATTGTCAAGAGAGCAAACAGGCAACCCACAGAATGGGAGAAAATTTTCCCAAGCTATACATCCAATAAAGGGCTGATAACTAGAATCTATTTAGAACTCAGGAAAATCAGCAAGGAAAAAATCAAACAACCCTATCAAAAAATGGGCAAAGGACAGGAACGGAAACTTTCCAAAAGAAGACAGAATAATGGCCAACAAACATGTAAAAAAAATGCTCAACATCTCTAATCATCGGGGAAATGCAAATCAAAACCACAATGAGATATCACTTATCTCCAGTGAGAATGCCCCTTATTAACAAGTCCTAAAACAATAAATGTTGGCATGGATGTGGAGAGATAGGAACACTCCTACATTGCTGGT